>JANIJG010002671.1:51612-70152 GCA_024611175.1 Megaceryle torquata
AGGAACCTCATTTGATATAGATATATATATATATATTTTTATTTTTTTTTTCCCCCGGAATCACTTTTTATGGTTTTATATATAAAGAATCTAAGAGAACCTCAGCATAACCTTCACAAAGAAAACTCTTATTGTTATGTTTCATCATTCAGAAATGTTTATGGGTCCCCTAAGATTTCGCTCAGATGTTTAAATAATTTGTGTAACCTTTTGGTCATGTAATTTATTTGATTTATCTGAAATGACTGTAGACAAGAAATTTCATCAGCTCTGCTTTGTTTGAGAGTTCTCTTATAAACCAATGGAAAGAAAATAGTTCTTAAGTTATATTAGACAAAGTTATTGTGAGCGGCCCTCACAAAAAGCTAGACAAATTGTGGATTTTCTCCTAATTTCATTCATTCTATGTGCTTGACCTAAATGCTTTGTATAATTTGAATAAAGATTTGCCAAAAAAAAAAAAAAAAAAGCACGTCTTTTGAAAGTGGAGCAAATTTGCAACAGCACCTGCATGGATACACAAGGAGATCACAGGGAGACTCCTTTGGGAGCCCCCCCATGTCACAGACAGGCACAGATGCATCCATGTGCTCTCTCAAGTATGGGGACTGCAGTCTGTGTCTCAATAGAGCTTTCTGCATATAAAGTTCACAGGTAAGCCTTTTCACTTAAAGTTAAAATTAAATGCATCAGCATTAATATCCGTGTTACAGTTTTAGTATAAAATGTGTCATATGTACTAATCCAGAATGACTTTGTTAGCAGGCTTTTGTATGCAGCCTTGTTAAAAAAAAAAAAAAAAAAAAAATTCTGAAATGTTTTCTGTCTTTATGCTTATATTTGAAGTGTCTGTTTATATTTTAGACGCAGCATTGGTCACTGTACTGCCTATAGGTGTATGTTCTCTGTTGGTGCACATGTAGAAAGCATTAAGCAGTGAAGCTGTGTAGGCATATAACTATGGATACTGTCAAAATTTAATCTTGTCTGTCCTCAACAGCCCCTCAGGTGAGTTTTTTAGAATGTATTGACTACTATGGGAAAGCAGAAATGGCTGATTAAAGGACTGCTTAGTACTAATGAAAAGACTTAAATTAGTTAAAGGCCATCTTGCAAATAGCAGACCTAAACTGTGCCCCTTGATAAGCCATCAGAGTTTGCACAGTATATAGCTTAGCTTTTAATTTCAAAGGAGCGTGTACAAACCAAGGGTTATCCCATTTACTGTTTCTTCAGAATTTTAAAAAATGTGTGAGAAAAATGAGTTCATTGTTGAAATAAAAATATTTGGATGTGATTATTTTTCAAAACCTGGTACAAAGCAGAAGCAGTCTAGTGAAGTCAGAGGAGTTAGTCTGATATAAATAAAGTGTGAAGGAGACTGAAGGCAGAAGTGTTAAATTAGTTCTCTTTATTCTCATAGCAATAGAAGTTCATGACTGCTCATAATGTTTTGAAGAAAGACATTCCTAGTGAATTTATTGGTGAAAAGCAGGTCCTTTAATTTACAGTTTTTCCTATGCAAACATTTTTTTGCTAAAATTCCTGGAGGACTCAACTGAAAGGATCCATTTTGGTAATAACATACTAAAGTATCTGGCAATAATGATAATTCTAGTCTGTTAAGAGGTTATGAGGATTAACAGGACAAATTCTTCAGAAGATGCAAGTACAGTCTAATTATGGTAAATCAAACTCTTTTGTCTCTTTTTTTAAGACAAAACATTATGAGGAAGAGAATATTAGATAATGTTACTAAATTTGGGGGTTGATTTTGGGCTTGTTTCAACCCATAAGCATATTTTTTGCTTTGGAAAGAGCATGAAAGCACCCAGTCAGATAGGTTTCCTTTTCCCCCTCATCCTGCTAAAAGGCTGCCTTTTAGTACAGTCTTCCTTTGGTGGCTCCACATGTAATAGAAAGTTCCTATTCTGATGTAGGACACAGAAGCAGTGAGAACAGATGGGGTACTTTAATACTGTAGTGATGCTGTAGGAGGGAATAACTCCCAGGGCCAGGAACAGCTAGTAAAAATAGAATAAATCTTTATGTCCTCTCCTTTTGATTGGCCAGTGCAAAATACCATAAAGTGTCAGTATTGAGAAGAGATAAGTAAAGTGATTACTTCACTTAAGCTGTCCTTAGAGGATGACAGCAGGTTGCTGTCGCTAGGTAAGTTCAGCTTTATCTTCTCATTCTCTGAATTGCCTATACACATCTCTTGAAAGTGAAGCCTGATAGCTCAAGTATGAATTCAAACTTGATTCATCTTTGTTGCATCTGTTTTGTGGTAAGTGTTTTGATGAGTGGGAACAGGAAATGTTAACACCTTGTAAGATGATTCGCTATGTGAGAAAACTGTACTTCACAGCAAGATAAATAGCAACCCACCCAACTTTGCAACTGTCAAAGAAGTCTCCCGATAGGCTAGGGAGCAGAGAGGGTAGGATGAACTCGGTGTCCCTAAAAATGATGCAGAAGAGCTGACAGTTTGTCACAATTCCTATGGATTACTAAAAGTTTCATTCATGGCCAAAAAGCCTTGAGACTGAAGTGGTTATAGTTATCTCTCAGAAGCACCTGTCAAAGACAGGGAAGTCTATTTATCCATTACTACATTTTAGAAACATCTTGAATTGTCACATTCCACCTGTTCGCACAACCACGATGATTTTCACTAATCAAAAGCCATCAGATCTGTAGCCTTAAGGCATGATCAAGATGTCAACAGAATGTGATTTTTACCTCTTTATATTCCTCTGAAGTGCAGTTGACTGACTTGGCAGTGCTGTTCCATGCAGGGCTTCCAGGTACAATAAATGATCCTCAGTGGAGAGCTTATGCAATACATCTGGACATTACATTAATGAAATAAGCAAAAAAAAAAAAAAAATTTACATGTTGTAATCATAGTGTGTGTTTTATTTGAGAGGACAGGGAAAGACAAAACTTATTTAATATAACAAAGAATAGCTACATTTCAAATAGAATAACATTTATGAATTTTACTAAGTTTTGATAATTATATATATTCTTTAAAGTACTACAGTTCAGGCTCTTGTTCAGAAGTCTATAAATTTTGTTTTGAAAAATCAGTGAAAGCTTAGCCTCAATGAAGTCAATAACCCCCTTGACTAAGCCAAGACTTTTCATCAAATCAGATTGGGGATCTCTTCTGACAGTCTATAGAAAGTACCTAGACCATGATCTATAGCCTTTAACTTCTAGAAGTCCAGAAAAAGTCAAATGCAAGGTATTACCTCCATATTTGTTTATTACAGCTATTTTAAATGAACAAATTTTTCTGCATTTAAGGTTTTTGACAACATTCATTATTAAAGACAATTTTGGTGAAAATTAGTGTTGTTGAATCTCTTATTTTTTTCTACCTAATAGCTCTCACAAAAACTGCATTCTGAAATATTGAAAAACCCCTGCAGCTCCCCATCCATCTCTAGTATGATTGTTAAAAAATTGTTCTGATAATAGAGTATATGCTTTACTGTTGATCTTACTACTGCATTTATTCCAATTCATTAATTATATCTTTTTATTAACTTCTAATTTCTGGAAGCTAAAATTTAATAGGAAGCTTTATTATGAGGATGATGCTTTTGTTTTCTTTGCTTGATATTTAATAGTGCCATTTCTGCCTCCTTTACAAGAAATGACAGAGGAGGTATTTTGCTTCAGTTCCTTGTTCATAATTGAGCCACCTAAAGGTTTAGTCTTTACAGAAGAAAAAGAAATTTCTTCAAATATCTTAATGGATAGTATAACTGCAGTTCAATGACACGTATTCCTGTCCATAACATTTTGTCTAAACATGTATTTTTGGTTATATGAAGCAATTGAATTTCTACTTTCCTCAGAGTTTTCCAGTATAAAATGTCTGGATGTTAATTATAGAGCGCTAGAGGAACTTTTTCTCCAGAAAGTATATGCTTCAAACAGCTTTGAATCATACATTTTAATCTTTCTGGGTTCAGGTGGTCAGCAGGCTATCTATTTCGGCCCCCATGCTTCATTATCTGAACATTAGAGCAGTGCTGGAAAAAGATAGACCCCCAGTGAAGCTTATGAAAATATTGCAGTGTTCAAATACATATTATTGGTATTAATAAGATGAAAAATTAGACAGCACAAAGCATGCTATGACATTTTTCAGTTCAGAAAAAGTCACTTTCTTCAGAATATATCTAACAGAAAATATGACAGCAGGGAAATACATCTGAAGAGAGAGGGTTTTTCAGCTTGTGAACCAAAGAATGATGGTAAAGAATGTAGAGTCTGGGTTAAAATACATTAGTGAAATAGCTACATATTTCACATAGACATAAGAAAATTCTGCATCAAGGTTGCCAAATAATATGTTTTCATTAGGAGATGGTCTGGTAAATGAATGTCTAGCATGTTACAACAGTGAACAAGTGTCAAAGAATAATTTAAATATTTCTATTTATGAAAGCAACTAGCGTTTCACTCTCTTTAAAAAAAGATGAAGCCCTCTTTACCAGGAGGGATCATATTGCAACAAAGAAAAAATTTGACAAGGGAACTCAAGTCAGAAAATGGGACTACAGACTATGGAAGGAATTGTCTTCAGTTTAGCATAATGCATATAGTAAACAAAGCTGAGGGAAATGTGTATGGGACTTGAAAAATGCAATATAGTTAATAATGAATTTCTGGATCTTTGTGTTAGATAGCAGTACGGGAGAAGATGGTGCACAATTTCTTTCTGACAGTGAAGGCAGGCTGCCTTTGCACTCCTACATTGACAACTGGGCCACTGCTGAGGCTATGAGACCTTTCCCAACTTGGATTCAGGATAGTAGCAAGGGGAGCAAGGCCAGTTCTTTAGCATGTGATTTGTATTTCTAGACAGTCATTAAATCCTGCTGTTAAAGGCAGCTGCTGGAACAAGGAAAAATATTACCATGTTAACAAAGCAGCCACTGTTTAAAAGGCAATAGCAGAAAGTCCTGGCTTCATCAGCTTTCTTGTATTCTTCTAATGTAGTCACCTACACAACAAAGGACAGTGAAAATGTTTTCCTTGTGCATTTCTTGGCAATGAAAACTTTTTCTAGTTTGGCTAGTTATAGATGGGATTCTTCACAATGCTTCTCCCCTTCACAAAGCCTTCCCGTTGAAGCTGCTGTGGCATACTTTGAGAAACATGCATAAGGAATACGAAGAAAAGTTTGTTATTGTCAACACGGGTTGTGACTGCAGCATAAAGTTTTGTTAGTATATCTATAATGGTAAATCATACCTGACTTCAAACAGTGAAGACTTCAACTAACCAGCATTCATTCTTGCACCTAAATGGTCCTGGACAGGTAAGTTATCACAAGTCCTTTGCACTTCACAGTGTACTAGCAAATATACGTCCATCCCAACAGTTTAGTGGGAGAGAGACTGGACAAAAGGAATCACTACTGACATTAGAAATTGGAAATCTTTTTTTTCTGTTTACTTGCTGTTGAGTGTAAATGTGACAATCAGCTATTCAAGCATAAGTACTAGCTAAAAAATTATTAATCCTGCTGCTATGCTGCTTCCTAAGCATTCTTTAAGAAGGGCAAAGCTGTACTTCATGCTAAGTACAGCAGTACATGTTCCCGTGTATCAGTAACTACATAGCTTTGGGGCTAAAGATACAACATATTTCAGACCCAGCTGAAGTGGTGGAAGACTGCCCTTTTGCTGGAGAATGACGCTCCATGCAAGTCATCTCACAGGTCACAACTGAGCACTCCTTAGTCCATCGAGCATAAAGCTAAAGAGCTGGCTGTCTAAGTCTGTGGTAGGGTGAAATGTCTGGGTCTGCATGACAGAAGTGATATTCATGTGTCCTCTGCTAGCCCTGTTTGCCAGGTATAGGCTGCAGACAGAGGAGGGGAGCAGTGACTGATAGTCCATAGCGTGTATTCTAGAAGTAGAGAGTCAGAAGACAAGGAGATAAATCTGCCCTGTTCCTGGGTTGGAGAAAAAGTTCTCTTGTAAAAGAGCTTGTTGTTGTTGTAGAAAGAAGCCTGTTTTGCTAACACAGAAGCTGTTAGAGAAACAGTTTTGGAAATGATGAGGAAGGAAACTGTTTTACTTCTTATCTTCTGGTTCTGGGGAAATAATTCTTCATGTGCTAAAGTTACTAAACCAAAATTTTAGTGTACTACAATACAGGATTGTGAATGACATCTTTCACTTTCCAAAGATTTGTAGTTAGTGAAAAGTGTCTCTGCCTCAAGGAACAACCATGAGAGGCATTTCAGCTCAAGAGGAGATCACTGCCACACATCCAAGCTGCTTAGAAAGGAGACGTCAAAGAAGGTTCACTTAGGCTGGAACATGCTGAGGAAGTTGAGGTTGTTCAGCCTGAAGAAGGGAGGGCTGGGGGTCCAGCTTATTGTAACCTTCCGTCATCCAAAGAGTACCTGCAAGAAATCTGGGGAGCAATTTTTTTTTTTAAATCCTTATTTATTTTTTTATACAAGAGTTTGTAGTGCTAGGACAAGGGGTAATGGTTTCAAATTGGAAAAGGGTAGATTTAGATTAGAAATTAGGACGAAGTTCTTCACTGTGAGGGCGGTGAGACACAGGAGCAGAATGCCTAAGGAAGTTGTGGATGTTCCATTACTGGATGTGTTCAAAGTCAGGTTAGATGGGGTTTGCATAACCTGGTCTAGTGCAAGGTGTCCCTGCCCATGGCAGGGGAGTTGAGACTCAATGATCTTTAAGGTCCCTTCCAACCCATACCATTCTGTGATTTATGGAATAAAATGTTTGGCTTTTAGTCAAATTACATGGGATGGAAAAGTATGCATGAGACTCCTTATACCCACAAATTTCTTGATCCATGATAAATGAGTCATGGAAAAGCTACCTGCTATTTATGTGTTAATTGCATGACTGGTTTTCCAAGCTCATATGCATCAATGCTTACTGTGTCACTCTGCTCCTTTGTAGGTTTTCATAGAACAGATTGGAACTAGAGAAGTTCTTGGCCCAGGTATGGCTTAGGCCTTTATGTCCTTTGGAGCTTGTACCAAACTACTGCTTGCTTGCTTAAAAAGTCAAGTGTGTTCTTCACAGTTTATATTTTAACGGGTTGAGCCATAGGACAGAAGTATCAGTAGGATGGGACATCATTTTAATTCTGGGTACTATATTCAGATCTGAAAGGTACAACATGAAATAGTTATAAACACAAAGGAAGCTGGTTGAAAGTTAGAACACACTGGGCTTTGTTACCCCTTCTCAAACACTAGCAGAAGGAAGGGATAAAGGAGTTTAAACACTGATATTATATACAATAAATGCTCTATATGTCAAGTATAAAGTTGTAACAAAAAATGTTTAGGTTTATGTGACTTGGTGAAAAAAAAAAAAAAAAAGAAATCTTTATTTTGATTTATTTCCAGACACTTTCCAATCCCTCTGTGAACAATGAACCCATAGTATTATATGACACTACCCTATGTGTCATTTTCTTTATAACACTGGAAAAGAATACTAAAATGTTTAAAAAAACAAAAACAAAACAAAACAAAAAAAAAACCACACAAAAACCCCAAACCCTTAAACTTTGAGGGTTTTACCTGGCTCTGCTCCAAATCAAACAGAGTGTAGGCAGGGCAGTTACTCAAGGGTGCTAAGAATAACTGTCAGAGTACTGAACAGTCTTTCTTCACCTCTTGAAACAAATAGTGGATAGAGATTATATAGGTTATGTAGGATATATTTATATGTTACATATATATATTGTTGGTTGTTTCAGGAGGACATTAAAATGAGAGAAAAGCAGAAGATGGTATTATCTTACTTTCCAATGAACACTTTCTAAGTTTAGTCCGTATTTTATTTTGAGATTCTGTGATACAAATTGATGTTCATATGTTGTTGAAGTCCCCACCTGTTCCAATTATTTCTGTTCAGTGTTGATTGTCAAGCTCTTGCAAACAGAAACACCAAGTAACATCTGTGGTTTCTGTGATGGAAGGAGAAGAATGCCTATCTTAGCACAATGCTCATGTTTACTGTAACACTGAAGTTAAAATTTCTCTGTCAACGTTAAAAATTCTGAGGCAGAAACAGGTTACTGGGATTTAAATGAAGGTTATCTAACAGAGAATGGGATTTTGTTCATTACAACTTTATTCCTCTTACACTTTCCATGGTTTCTCTAGTTAACTGCAGAGATTTCATGATGGGATTCACTGCTGTTCTTCTCAAGTGGTCTCTCATCTTACACGCTGATTCTAATTTATTTCCTTTTTTTGGTCATTTACCTTGGTATTGCCAGGCAAGGCATAATATAATGCAGTCAGTAAAATGGATTTGTGTTGCAACGTGTATGTAATACGTTGCTCTTTTGCTCATTAAAATATATGTTATTTGCTCTCTTTTTGTAATGGCTTGTCCATTAAGATGGCCTTAATATTCTTCACATGCCTGATTTGAGGTAGTTGTAAATATCTAAACACTAGAAAGTATATTCTGTCCTTGATTTGCTTTAATGTATGTTGTGCCTAGGACAATAGATCTTCCCATGCCTGAGTGAGATTACTTCTCTGGAGTTTCAGAAAGGTAATTTGTCTTAAAAAATGATGTTGTTTAAAACTGCTTTGTTTGTTTCTGAAATGCAATAAACAGGAGCTGCCAGCTTCAAAGAAGTAACCAGAATCTTAGAAAAATACTCAGGTACTGGGAAATTCTTTCTGGGAATCTTGGTCTTACAGGCTTATGGTATGCACAAAAGGAAAATCTTGGAGCTCTAAAGTAAGCCAGGCATGCACAGCTTCTATCTACTTTAAAGTGTTTATTTCCTGTGCCCTTCTATCATCTGGCAACAAAATTAATTCTTAAGATTGAGATGCAGTACCAGGGCTTAATTTTTCAGAGTGAATGTAGTTTAAATGACTTGCTGTAAATGCATTGTAATCAAGAGCAAGAAAACATAAAAATTAAGTAACTAGTTGCTGGTGTGGATCTCCTCCCATGCTTTCTCTTCACTAAAGTATCAAGCTTAGAAGCCATCTTTTAGTGTGGCAGCTTATCTCTCCTTGGGAGGAATTAAAGTGGTGTTTTTTTGAATGTCTTAGAAGTACTCAGAGGCCTGCCTTTTTGTTATTTCCTTTTTTATTTGCTTATACTTAACAAACATTCATTTTCTACAGGATTGCTTGCTTATATCTCTGAATGTGGAACTTGGTATCTCAGCAGAAGTACAGCTTGGAAAAAGGAGATGTCATCAAGGACATCTTAAGATTTTTGAAATACTGATTCAGTTAAAATAATGATTCTTAACCTATAAGTTGTTGCTGCCTACTGCTCTGAGAAGGAAGCAGCTTTTCTTTACTGATAGCAATCCAATTGGCTACAGCACTCAGTAGCATAGGGTGTAAACAGTAGCTGTCCTGAATAAGATGTGATACTGTGGCATGAAAGAGTAAGCAGACTAAATTTTACTGTTAAATAGGTAAAACATGTCCTGTGGTGAAAGAATTAGTCCCATGTCAGTAAAACATTGGTGTATATATATAGGTTTTGGTTGCCTTCATTGTAAGACATTCTGTGGTAAATGAGTGTTTTTTCGTCAAGCATGTTCCAAGATAATCTGCAAACCAAAATGGAAAGCTGTCTACTTCACTGGTTGCCTGCTTCCAAGAAACGTATTCAGTGCAGCTGTTTAGTATAGTTCCCTCACAATACCATATTATTGTACATGTTTTTTCTACCTACAGTGTTAATTTCCAGTTTCAGTTATGTCAGCCTCTCTAATTCTCAATGCTTATTTTTCATATTATTGTTATTCTATAACCTGTAGGGTGCAATTAGTTTTATTCCCCAGGTACTTTATCTCTCGTCATTTCCCAGGCTAACTACTCTACATAAACCTTTTTTCAGACCACCTCCCCTGAGATGTAAAAATATTGTTTACAATAACAGCAAGGGGAGACCATAAGGTCTATCATTGTATAAATCACTTCAACCATAATATGGGAAATGTTTTCTAAAGGAAGGCATATCAATAGCTGAATGTATTTTGAAAAAATGTTTCTCATAAGAAGCTTTTAAAGACTTAAAGCTGAAGTTGAGGAGCAATGTTCCTATTTACCTGCTAGTACAGAGTAGATCTTATTTCACATGCATGAAATCCGCTGTTCATTCAACATACAATCACTTTGCTTGGATGGAAAACTCAAGCTTCACTGAAATAAGCATCATAGAGCGCTCTCTCTCTGTGTACATCTTGCTTCCATAAGCCTAGGCACCACTTATGTGTGTACTTCCTTTGTAAGTTGGAAGCTGACATTTTTCTTTTACAGAAGGCCCACTTTACTAAGGCCCGTAGTACAACACTTCCAAAGCAGGTGATACAAGAATGCCAGTAGAAGCACGTCCCAAAGGCATTACTGTACCAGGGAATAACTCACTGAACCTGCTGGAAGTATCTAAATGAGATATTCTGTTTTGGACAGCTGTTCTAATGGATTCCTATTTTGGGGGGTTATTCCCTTTTAACAATTTGGAAATGATACAGACTATATTGATATAGCTGATGGGTTTGGCAAAAGCAAACTAAATTCTTCCAGTCATTTTAGCACCATTATTCTCCTAAAAAATAAAAATAATAATAATTTTTAAAAAAGCTGAGAATGATGAATTATACCTCCTTTGTTCTACCCTATGTCTCTGATAATTTCTTAGTCTTCTGAGAACAGCAAATGATTACTATATCACTGACTTCTGGTTTTAAATTCAGTTTGAAAGTTATTCTGCTAACTCATTGTTTTTTTAAAGCTATTGTTATTTCCAGACCTGTAGGTAGCTCTGTTTACTAAATGCAATGAAATCCAGTGTAACTTACATTGTGCTGTACTAAAATAAACTTTTCTTGTCAGAAGACTATTTATTAATATCATTTCACTATGAACTGCATTTACTGCCAAGTGTTGCAGCCATTTCCTATGCAATAACAAAAATTTACTACTGCTATTTTCATTTGGTAACATTTTATCATCTACAGTAGAATTACAAATCTAGCCAGCTAGATGCTAAACTATATTTTTTCCAACTTAATACTTGTATCCTTTTGTCTGGAGGATACATAATAGCTTTAATTATGCCCATTGTTTACTGAGGAAACAGCAGCATGACACTTAAAAAACCCCTTTGCCTTATAGTTAAAGGACAAAGTTCATGGAGTTGATGAAGGAGTCTCTGCATGCAGGTGTGAAACTTCAGTGGAGCTATTGCTCTGTTTTTACAGCTGTTGATCTTTCACACCTCTCAAGCAGACCATGCTGTGCAGGAATTAGTATGTAGAAAATAACTGGGCATAGTGATCAGGTATCACAAGCTTCATAATTCTTCTGCAGTACGTTGGGATAGTGTTTACATTTTCTTTCTACTTATTGTAAATTAGGTACAAAAGGAAAGAAATTGGTCTGATTATTTCAGTTGAAAATTAATCTTGATACCTACTTCATATATGGTTGTGTTTTGGTTTTGTCTTTTTCTTTTTAATTTTGCTTATTATTATTCTGATTACTTTTATTTCTAGAAAGTTGAAATTTAGGTAATGATCTGAGAATATTTTACTCAAATCTTTATGAGGACACTTGCAAATTTCAGAAAAGATGCCTTTCTGAAATAATTAATTTTCAATCTTTACATAGCCCTGATGAGTACTGTAACAGTGTTAAGGAGATAGTAGTAGCTCAGTTGCTTGTTTGGTTAAGACTTCTCTCATTCAAATAGTTTGTTACATCATTTGGTGGTAGTTTTAAGGCCAAATATAGAGTCTTCAAGACACCAATGGACATTTTCAGCAGAAATAATGATGCCTGATACGTTAAAAGAGACTAGAAAGAAAATCAAGTGTGTAACTGGATCATTGTTATATATGACATTGCATAGAAGCAAGCAAAAGTCTTGAGAAGGGTTTAAAACTAGAGTGAAAGTACAACTGAAGGAAAAGGAGAATGGCCCAGAACTGCTCATGAAGGTTGCAGCTGCTGTCATGTATGGTTTCTTGGAGAGAGTAGATCCACAGCCAGCCCAAACCCTGTAAGGTAACCCCTGTTATACAGGGTAGGAGCTGAGATGAATCTTAGTCTGGGAATTCAAGCTGTTTCTGTAGAAGTTGAAACTCCTTTCTACTGTTTCTAGTCATACAGAAGTCACTGCAAAAATAAGGGAGGTTTTGTTTTATTTTCTATAATATATTACCAATAATAAGCTCCAGTTAATAAGAAAGCATAGTAGTGTCTCTGGTGTAAATGCTTATCAGGCAGCTGGGTGCATTCAAAAATTGGGCCCTAATGCTGCCAGATCTCTATCCCATTTTGGGATGTTGAAATCATAGTTCACAGATCTTGTAATTTTCACAGAGGGAAATAGTACGCAGATGTATATTGTCTCTCTAAGCTAACCAGAAAATTTAAGCATATAGATCCCATTAAAAATACAGCTTTCAGTGGATCATAAGGAAGAAGTTCCCCAAATCTCTTATAAAATTGAATCAAATAATTTATATCGTTTCATGTTTATGCTATTCCTTTCCATTTTATTTTAAAACAAGAATTGCTTTTTTCTTAGGATATCCTTAAAAAAAAATCAGGAAAAACAAACAAACAAACCCAACAACAACAGCAACAAAAACCAAACAAACAAAATCCCAAACAAACCAAACCAAGAAAAACCTACAGACAAACAAAAAACAAAACACAGAAAAGATGGATTTTACCTACCATTTCAAACAGAAAAGACTGGATTTGATGCTTTTACTGTTATTCGTGCCATAATAATTTATGTGACTTTCTAAACTATGCAATCTTGCATGTGGAAACATCTCTACCCTGGGGGTGGTGGTCTGGTAGCCGAGGTTGAAACAAAATTAAAATCTTTTTCTCTTTCCATAATGCACACTATTCATGCTTCATAAAACTGTACTATTTGACACTTCTTGGGATAGATGCAGCCTCCTGATAATGTGTCATGCTTCATTATGTTAGCGAGTTCTGTTTCTTAGAGTTAATCAAATGTCCAGTGGAATTTTATCACATCTTTTTCGTGTGTTGCTTTACTCAAGTTTCTTTACTGAAGGAAGACATTATATGCCTATATTATATATCTCTGAAATTGCTTTTAAGAGCAATCTTATAAAAGATGAAGACTGTGCTAAGATCAAAAGTGTGGGACACACCAAGAAGGTGGCCTCCAATTGTTTACACAGATGTTCTACTAGTGCAACCCTGTTGTTCCTGAGGACTTTTTATCTGCCTTGGGACTAGGCTGATTTCCAGTTATATCACCAAACAAGAATTGTTTGTCTCTGCAACTATGGCCTCCTTAGAAGGAATTGCACAAATGTAGTTCCAGAGCAGTAGCAATGCAGTAGAAAAAGGCAATGACAGCATTAAGCATGTGCTTGTAAAGGAATAGCTCTGTGTTCAGAGCAATGGATTTGAACGCTAATGTGCATGTTATTTTGCTGCTTCAGAGCAACACAAGTTCCCAGTGGGTAAGTTTGGCTTATGCTTGTCTTTGATGTTGATGCAGTTTTATTATTCCACTCTGTGTTTACCATGCAGGGTTTTCCCTGAGTTAATGGTGGAACCAAACCCCAGCTTTATATAGATGTCAAATATCTACCAATATATTTTTGTGTGGAAAAAGCTGAGCTTCTGTTCTTCTGAACGTTAAGAGGTTCTTCATTCAGTATGAGTTCAATCTGACCCATCTCAGAATTCCCATAAAACTTCTGCGCTGTCTTAATTTTTTACTAGGGTAAATTTTATACTTTTTCAGGAGTAATGAAGTCACCTTGTATTCTGACATTACTATTCCCACCTTCCTCTTCCCTCAAGAACTTCCAGTAGAAGTATCATTCCCAGGTGAGTGGAACCATCCCTCCACATAGCACCTGTAGATGCTGTGTAGGATAGAAAAAACTTATCAACAAACCGTGCTAGAATATACAACTAAACTCATTTGTAAACTCATTCTGTAAACCCGCTGAGTTTAAATATCCTTTCAAGAACACACTATTTTTTATTATGTTAAATATTTCTTGGGTTTTGTTTGTTTGGAGGTTTTTCAATAAGATTAATTTTTTTTTTTTTTTTAGTATTTCAGTTCTCTCAACATGAGAGAATCCTCAATTCTTCCTGGCTAATAAGCATAGCTGAAGCCTGATCAACTCTTAGCTTACAATGAATATCTTAATAGTAACAACTATTTGAAGAGAGTTTACCAGTATCTGTACTGTTGCAAGCCACATAGTCTCATAGCCTTGCCCAAGTGTTGTCCAGGTGATTGTTACAATGGACCTTGAAGTTCAACAAACATGAGAAATTATTCTTCTATCATTCTCAAAAAGCAAAATGTACTTTTCTTCCAAAATGGAGCTAAAATACATTTTGCCTTTTTTGTTCACCTGTTTTATAAAAATAAATCAAATATACACAGAAATACACTGCAAGTCAAATCTTGTTTTCTGCTTCAGCATCACTGAATAACATCAGAGCAGAGCTCTGAGTCCAGCATTTTTCAGCTACCTGCAGCTGACAAACCAGCAGAGGGAGCACAAAACACTGTTTGTTTTCTTTTGATTTCTCAGTGATGATTTGATTGACTTAAAAATGACAAACACAAATCCCAAATACTGTTAGAACCCATAGGGCATTATCAAATTATATATTTTTCTAGCTGTCTGCTTAGAACTGTTGCTGATGGTATCCCTCATCTCAAAAAAAATCATACACAACTTCCAGGTATTGCTTGTTTTCTTCAGAAAGTCTGTCTAATCTGTTTGTGATGGGTTTGACTTTAATTTTGCAGCTAAACTTTAGATACCACATCTTTTGATCACCACCAAAAGGTCCAAATAAGCTATAAAATAGATAGGAATATGTAAAATTTTCTACTTCAAAATAGACTACCTTGTCTGATGCAATTGTAGAGTGAGTTAGCAACGTGATCCTGTCAATTCAGTTTTTATATCTTCTCTGTGTTATACAGCTCTGTGTGTGTTCTGCAGCTCTTGAAATATCTTCTTCCAGCTTCACTGCCTGAGGCCACAAGTGTGCAGTGCAGTTCTGTCTCCCTAAGAATGTCAAACATAATGAAAAAATGAACTTGCAAAAGAGCTGATTTTTGTATGCCTTCCCTCTTGATTCTACAGCCTGCTCTTTTAGCTTTCCCAAGTTCTCCTAGGTTTTATTTTCTCCTTTAGGAACTGTATCCAAAGCTTCCTCAGAATGAATTGCTTTTAAAAAGCTTCCTCATAATGAGGCTTGTCAGACAAATGAATGGAGCATTGCTGAACTCTCACAATGTGGCACAGGCTGACTCAACCTTTTGATTCTCGCTCTCAGAATTAGCATTCTTGTCTAGCAATGGTTTTTGCCCCTTCTCTTTCTGATACTGAAGCTCATGACCTGATATATTCAAGAAATCACACTCACTAAAATGCGTGAAAAGTATAAGTATTAAAGCGAATGTTAACCTCACAGAGCAGGAGAACTTTAGAGTCACATTGTCTCCCTTACCCACTGGACCTAAGAATTGTAGCAGAAGAGTGAGTGATCTTATATTTGGCGTCAAAGATGAAGGCAGCTTTCTTCACAAGGGGCAAAGCCTTCAGAGTAACCTCAATGAAACTACTCTCACGGCTGAGGCAAACAGGCTTGGCCCACAGATGCATACTCTTCTGCTTCACCAAGAAGGACAGAAGTGCTCAAAATCCGTTGAACACCTTGTGCATTTTAGTCCTCTGAACAGCCTAACTGTGAAGGAGAAATGCAAGATACCTGTTTTGAACTGATGAATACTGGAAGAGTATAGGCTAGAAAGCTGTCCTGACAATTTATTAAAGAAAATTAGCAGTGAACAGAAGAGGGCAACCCTGCTGACTGGAGTCCTGAAAACTGGATAATTCTTACCAGAACTCACACCCAATTACTGGTGCTGAGCAGCCCTTAGGGTTGGTCCTGCTCGTGGCTGTCCCAGACTGCAGCAAATCTTAGGAGTTTTGGAGAGCTTCTAAGGACAGCCTTCCTCTTAAAGGAGACATGGTGCAGAAGAAAAATGACATGTTATCTGAAATCCTGTATTTCCATGTAGTTTTAAACTTGTGAAGGAAGGAAAAAGAGACAAAGAGAAGAGAGGAAAGGCAAGGGAAAGGAGAAGGAAAAGGAAAAAAAAAACCATGAACACCAAGACTTCAGTTCAGCATTTACTATTGAAATGTCCAGTGGAATGCAAACTCAGTAACTCTTGTGTTTTGGTTTGGTTTGGGTTTTTTTAAATGATCACAATAACTTTTTATTTCAACCTTCAGAAATTATGTGTGACTCCCCCTGTTGATCTGGCAAACTTGCACTTAGGCTTTCAGCCAGCTATCATGAGTGCTGGAAAAGCCTAGCAGTCCCAGCTCAACTGAGAGTGTCTCTGATGTGTTATATGTTATGCATGACATCCTCTACAATCAGAGTGTAAAAATCTGATGAGCACAGAACTTCTTTTCATGTCTTAGCTTCTTTTGCTTAATATTTTTGCAAAAGCAAGCAGTCTAGAAGCATAGTGTGTGGTGGACATTATATTTATTCCATGAAGCTTTAATCTCAGTTTGCCCTGGTGACCTTGCATGGTCTTTGAAAACCTCCATTGTTTCACTGATTAAGCTGATGGACTGACAGTATTCTACTTTCTATGCAAAAGATGCATAACACCTTGCTTGATTACAGACACAATTGCACAGAATTATTAACATTATGCAGTAGAAATGATGAAAATGCAATTTATGATCATCTTGCTCCCAGACTACTGTACTTTATTAAAGCAAGAGAATATTTGGGGTAAGAAAAATAGGAAGTAGGAGCATTGTCCCATATTCAATTCCACTTGAGGCAGAAATGAAGCATGCAAAATTTAGTTCAGAATTATTAACTTTCCCGGGGTTATAAACTATATTTAAAACTGAAAGCTATAAAGGAAATTATTAGACAACCTTAATGAAAAACATCACTACCAGTTCTCAACATAATAAACACACTAGATCTGAGTAAAAGAAAATGAAGTTAGGGATGAATAAACATTTTAAATAAAAGGAATATTTTACAATTTGGTGTTGGGGGAGGCCATGAGGGCAGAGCCTCCCTGCCTCCCATGGTTCCTGCTGCCCCATTTCAGACAGTGGTAGTGGATGATCATGAAGCCACTGAATTTGAAGAGGATGTACAAACCCTTGTCACAAAGAGAAAAGACAAAAGCAGAACACCCATTATCCCTAAGGTAGCACTAGATGAAGAAAGAGTAAGACAAGTGACAGAGAGGCTGGACTTCCTGCCAGCCAGAGGAGGCAGATGAAAAGCCAAGCAGGGAGAGGAGCTGACCTGACACCCCTGTTTGGGAGGGAGCCAATCCTGGCTGCAGAGGTGAGCAGAAACCCCAATGGGCAGCACCCGACAGGCATAGCCTTAGACAGGTCCAGGCTAGCTAAACCAGAGGTCAGGCTGAACAAATCTGATTAACTTCTCCTAGGAAGTGACAATGACAGCTGACAGGAGTGCTGCAGTAGTCATAATCTCCTCAGACTTCAAGAAGGCTTTTGCTGTCTTATGGCTTCAAAGGCTGGTTTTTAAAACTGGTATTGCTGGCAGGATTTTATTAGCTAAATCAGCAACAAAGTGAAGGAGACAGGTTAAAAGCTCATTTGGATTTGGTGCCAATCATCTTGGCAGTGACCCTTTAAAATAAAAAGCATTTTTTAAAATAGACTTTACACTGCTTGCAGCTCTAAGTACTGCCTGTACTTAACTAAGCAAGGAAGGCTGACTTCAGTCAGATAGATGAGCTTGATAGCTTGCTTTAATTAATTCTTAAGAAATGAAAAACAAACCAGAAGAAAGAAGCCATCTCAAGAGCTTAGAAGAAGTAAGACAAGAATTTCATACTTATGGTCTGAATCTTGTAAGTACAAGTATCAAGAGTAAATTTATCTCCATGTGTGAAAACCAGTGGTCTTTGTCACTGCCATTAAATCTGTACTTCAAAGTATAACTGTTTTCATTAGGAGATGTTTTGCCTGCTTGTTTCTGTAAGACTCATGCCACTACTGGCAGGTGGGGAAAGCTTCAGGTTGCACGTAAATTATAAAGGCACAATGGCTTTACTTCTTTTCTTGTTGGGGTGTAAGATGCCCCAGCACATCCTGTCATCAGGACACTGTTTTGCAACTGATTTCATAGAATAAGTCAAGTCATCGAAATGGCATTGGGAAGGAACCACTGAAGGTCTTTACTTGAATCCCCAGCTCAGAGGAGGGTTGTTGCCACTCCTACATCAGGTCAGCTCTGGCTGGATTGTAGCTGGGTTGTCAATATCTAATTTGTAGATTTGACAGGTGCTCTGGGGAACCTGCTCCAGTGCTGTGCTACCCCCCCAGATTTGCTGTTTTTGCTTTGGTTTTTCTCTCTCCCTCTCTTTTTTTTTTTTTTTTTTTTCTTTTTTTTTTTTTTCTGGTGTT
>JANIJG010002671.1:70597-91067 GCA_024611175.1 Megaceryle torquata
AATGCTTACAATGTTTGGTTTTTTTTGTTTTTTTCATCAATATTTTATTATTGTTTTTTATATTTTTTTTTTTTTTTTTTTTTTTTTTTTTGGTACTTAATTATTGCCCTGCATTGTCTTGGGGCTATTTTAGGACGAAAAACAAGACTTTAATGATAAAATACAGGAAAAAAAGACAGGCTACTCTTGTCCGTGTCAGCAAATAAATAGCATTAATCCATCTTCATTACTGCCATGCATGGTGTAACACAAGAGTCCACCAGGTGGGAAGAGGTATGATATCTTTCAACCACTCTGTAAGTGATAAAAATTAAGCTGAAACTTAAACTGATTTTTTTTCTTTGATCAGCAAGTCATTTTGTCTTCAGAAGATTTTTGACATCTTTCCATTAGGATACTGAGGGAGTGCAGAACTGTCTGACCTGTCATCACCAGTTGTCACTGGTACCTCACTGCCATTTGTGCCTTTGGAAACTGCCTTGTCTGTATGCTGTAGTGGGATGCTTATTCCAGTTGGAGTTGTATGTCTTTCCTGCTTTATTATTTAAAAGTATGAAGTTTTAATTAGCACCTAGTTATGTTTTAGAGTGCTTTAGAATATGTCATATCCTTAAAGAATTTCAGTAAATGGTTATTTGGTTCCCTACTGCACACCTCAAAAATGAATTATCAAAGCAATCTGTGCTAAAGGATTTTGATAATAAGGGTTGGACATACACAACTAGATTATGTGCAGTGTAAATCAGAACTGTGCAATTCACTTCAGTGATTTACAGATCTGGACTATTAACTACTGGAAGCCTACCTTTTTAAAAGCAATTTTTAAGTCACTTTGACATCTAACCATCTGGCTTCAGTTTCTAATGGTATGCACTTCCAGACATGAATACCAGGAAACATTGTTTAAATATGCAGATTACCTAGTCAATGTGCAGGAGAAAGACACAGATTTGGTTGCATGGTTTATTTCTTTGCAAATTTGTCTTGGTTAAACTTCACATACCAGTCAGTAATAGATTTTATTTACTAGACTCTGCTGTAGCTTTGTATTACTCTTCAAGAATTTAACTGATGGCATAAGAAAGAGATGCCCTGGCTGATGAAGCATCTGCCACAGTAGCTGGTCACCCTGTGGTGGCAACAGGAGATGTTATTTATGGAGCACCTGTAAGCCTGGCCACTTTTGTCTGTCTATTCCTCTGGCATCTCTTTGTAAAACTTAAGTGTGATGTATTTTGGAAAGAATAATGGCCAATGCAGCATTGTCCACACAAAGTGTATATCATGGCCTACTTGCAACTCTTTTGTTGGGTTATTTTTTGTACACATTTTTTTCATGGGTTTATGTGCATGTGTTGGGGTTGCCTCTCTCCGTGAGTGTGCTCACACATCACAGTTCTGGTGCTGCTGGGTTTCTCATTCCCTTCCTGGAAGCTTAGCCCTCTTTGACTGTCACTGCTCCATCTGACAAAGAGATTGAGTCAGCATTCTTGCCCTGAAGAGCTGATAGTCCAGAGTATCATCATGACATTCAATGAGCAGAAGCTGTAGACTGGGCTGTCAGCCCACAGATATCTAGGCTTACCTCTAACAGGCTGCTCACCAGGAACAGCAGAGCTCCTCAGTCCCAGTCTGAGATTCACAGCATGCCCTTTCATATAGCTCCTACATAGGGACTGTAATTTTCTTTACCATCAGATAACAGTCTTGTCTATAAAATAAGATCAAGTTTTTGAATACAGAGTTCTATTCCCCCAAGGAATATGATTTTACCCAGTACAGTATTTCCTGAGGCAGCAGTGTTATTAACTGCAATACTTTATGTTGCTGCAAAATGGAAGCCTCTGTAAAATAGCCTTTAATTGTCATCCTTCTTTGTCATGATTGTTCAGGTGTGGATTTAGAAGGGGGTACAAGATACTAGAATAACCTTGAAGAGCTTCAGACCAGTCTAAGACTTTTTCTTTCAGTCCTTCTGATGACATTTTCCCATTCATCAGATATGGAGACAGCCTGTGCTCCTTCACCTTTGCAGTCTCAAATCACTACCTCTGCCTGTCTCCCTCCACACCCAAAACAGGAGTGCACTCTTGTAATCTGATGTCCCCTGTAGGAGAAAACGCCCTAGTGTTCCACTGTTCCCTGAGCTGTGTGACTGTTACAACACATGTTGATGAAATCTGAAGGCTTGATTTTATATTGATTAGGAGTTGTGGGATAGTTTGTGTATGCTGCTAACAACAACAACAAAAAAACCCAACACCCGAAAAGTTTTTTTTTTCATAATCTCAATTTTGTAACTTTCATGACATTTCAGACATAACTATTTCATCAGAAGTTATTGTATGTAAGTGGTTAAACTCCTTAAGGTCCTTACAAAAATTCATTTTCTATTGTTACTAATTTTTCACAGCCCTGGTTTAAAACAGCTGTTCAATTTCAGTAGGTGAGAGTCTTATATATATGCTATTAATTCAGCAAGGGAGGTGTATGTTTGTATGAAGAAAAACAGCTTAGATCTTGTTAAGACCCTCTTTGCCTCAGAACCTATGGCAGTGTTGAGATTCTCTGGTCCTGACATGTGCAACTGAATTTCTGTGTGCATCTGACAAAACCCATCAGCAGCCAATTGGGAAGTCTGATTTTCGAGGACCATTGAACACTGAACATTCCTAGTGAGCTGCAATTACAGAAACTATTGTGCTAAATAACTTTGGACTGATGGTGTGTGAACATCAGCCTTCCCAACTTCCCCCTTCTTATTTCAGTTAGTCTGAGGGTGCATAGGGCTACAGTAGGAATATTTTAGGGAGTGTCGATGTGCTTCAGAAATTCTGGCACTTCTTCATCTGCCCGTGAATTATGCTTGTGTTTTATGACTCCATAGGCTGAATAGCCTCCTATTTGCAGTTGTATTTAGTGTTGAGAAGAAAATGGGCAGGGTATGTTTTACTGAAGGTGAAGCACCTTCAACTCCCCTCAAATAATTCCAATTCCACTTTCAGTCATAGTAGCGTAAGTCAGGAGGCAGCATAATGTTTCATGTGTTCCCATAGTGCTGGATATATGTCAAATATATGAGGCAGTTTACCTAAGGCAAATCATAGATTATATTAGAAATCCTACCTTTGTTTACTAACCTTTTTCATTTTGCATTTTTTTTTTTTTGCATTTTATTTAGCATTATAGAAACTGTTAATATATATGTCATGGTGAGACTCAAGGGTTCAGCCTCCCCTTAGGAGTCCTACAAAGCATGTAAACCACACTAACTTTTTGGTCTCGGATTTGTAAATTGATACCTCATGCCAATGCCTCAGTTGGGCACTCATGCGTCACACTGACAACAATGTCATCTTGGTATTAGAAGTCAACATTCTACCTCTACGTATTTTATACAGGTCTTGTTCTTGTCTCCCCTAGCTCTCTGGATCAAATGCCACACACTGATGAAGATATAATTTTTTCATATCTGAAAGCTCTTTTCAAATGCATGTGAAATGATTCAGTGGTCTTAAATTCATGGATGAGCCTATACATGGTACAGCGTTTGTTACTGGTGGCTGCACCTGAGTGAGATCAAAAAAGCTTTGCAGCTGGACTAGCTGCTTGGTTGTCTTGTCGCACTTACAGCTAACCCATCTCAGGTTGGCTACGTGAGTGAAAATACTATGCAAATATTGCCTAACCTCTGCAGGCAACCAAATTATTTCTGTTTAGAACTGCAAACTTGTTACTTGCAGTGAGCACAGAACAGATTTTAAATATTTGCTATGTAATATGAATATTAAATGTAATAATTAAAAGTGACTATATAGACATAAGGTATTCCAGTACTTTTAACAGGTACTTCTCCAATACTATTCAAGCACAGGAAGAAATGCAGACTAAATTGTGTAAGCCAGACCTCCACAAAGTAATACACAAATGGTGATGTATTGTGACAAGGTAGTTAACAAAGTGGAAGGGCGGACATCTGTCTCTTGCATATGAGTTGGCAGGTACAGTGAAGACCTGAAGTACATGAAGGCTTAGAGAAAAATCTGAAGCATACTGCTCGTGTAAAACCTCTCCCTGGTCCTATTTCTAAAACTGGACTTTTCCATTGTTATTCTAAAAGGATGAGCTGACTGTGGAGGAAAATGTAGTTTCTCATATGCCTGTCTGATGCTATGGGTTATTTATATTCTGATCACAGAATGGAAATGAGTATGATTTGAAGTTAAGATGTCTAGAATTAAGGATTTGAAGGCCCGTAGGGAAAAGCGTGAAGGAATGTAAAAAGGGAAGCTGTCATACTAATATGAAATATTTAGTTAATAAATAAATATATTACATTTGGACCTGTTGTATAGTCAATTATTAGAAGATCTAAAACCAATACATGATAAAGAGATGTTCTATGTTATTTGTTTTATTTTCCCACATGATATTACAGAAACAAATGCTTATTTAAAAGGAGAGAGGGAGACAGACTGTAAGAAATTGCTCTCAAATATGCCTGGAATGGTAACCAGACATTTCAGTAGGAAAAAAAAAAGAACAACTTCCTGCCCTTTTAACATTAATGTTAATATTAATTCTGTCTTTCATATGTGCATACAATGGAAACAAGTTCCTGGCAAGTCAAGGATTACATTTAAAATTAAGAGTAACACTTGTGAGGCCTCTGAGGGAAGAGTTGGTAAACTTAATAGAATGGCAATTTACTTTGTTGGTCTGAATTTTTGTTCTCATGCTTGAATGTTATTGCATTCTTTGAAAAACTCACATATGAAAGATTTCCAATTAGAGATCTTTTAAACTCGGAAAAGTAATTTAATCAGTGTTCACAAGTACTACATGTTTTTAAAATAGATAGTAACTTCTTACTCTTTGTCACATTTCTGTTGTCATTTTCTCTTAAGTCCTCAAGCATGGCATGAGACGGGTAAGGAGATTTTCTCAGTAACGAGAACACAGGAAAATTCTGTCAATAAGGTATTCAGCACTTCTGTAGTTCATCTTCAGTTCACACTGGTATAACAGTAAGGTAAGCTTTTGGAAAAAACTTTCAATTCCTGCTCACTATAAATGAGGTTTCAAAAGTTTATTATTCTTAGAGGGGTAAGATAAGAGTAGTTGAGTGATTGTAGTAAAAAAATCTAAAATGTCTCTAAGTAGCTTAGGCTATGAAATGCACCAGCCATTTAAATCCTTCCTTTCCTTTCTCCATATATAGAATTATAGCCACATATGGCCGAATAGAGCTGAATAAAATCACTGGAATATTTCCAGAGTAGGATTATCCCAACAGCCTGATTCTGAGCGATAATAGTTGCTTGCAAAGAACAATGGGAGTTTGAGCAGTACAAACCTATTTGTTTTCAAGTGGGTCATAGAACGATTTTTTTTTTTCCTTTGGATAGTAGAAAAGCACAGGAATATGGACCATCTAGGTGTTAGTTGCTATGGTAACCATAAAATCACATCCTTCAAAGCCTTTCTATTTAATTATATACATCACTGACTATCGAGTGGAGTAAATTTCATTTTTTTTCTTTAAAACTCCAGTGTGCAAACGAAAAAAAAGACATGTTCGCTGCAGTTTTAACCTTTCCTTCATCATTGATATTCTTGGGAAGATATTTTTTTCCTTTTTACAGGCATTTTTAGCTGATGTTCCATCCAGTTTTATTGACATAGTAAATTACTGTATTGGGCTGTAGTGGTGCACAGTTAAGGGTTAGAGGTTTAGCATTGTTTCTGTGTGTTTATAGCCTAATTCTCAAGTCTTTCTTTTGATATATGCGATTTATTCCCAACCTGCATGCTATTGGGGTCGTATTTCACCCTTGGAAATACCTTCACCGTGCTGAAATCCATGTCTACTTGAAGACTACATGAAGAACACCACCTGTATATTGGAAAGTTTATATATTGCTGTTGAAAACAAAGCTAAGATACTAAAATCAAAACTAAGATTGTACAGTGATTCAGCTGTACTTTCTGAAGTGCTTTTATGCACCAGGGTGATTTGGGTGAATGGGCCAGTCTGTACCCAGATAATTCATACAACTCTTCTGTTCTTAAGCTACTGTCTTTCTAAAATGGCAGTAATTATAGTTAGGGGAAAAAGTGAAAAATATTGTAATTTATTTTCCTAACTTCATAACTTTTAAGCCACATCATTTTCTTATGTTAGAAGGGATATGTATGTGACTGGCTTGGACATAAAATTCATAATTTTCTTGGTTTTTTATGTTAGATGAAATATGCAAATTTAAGTTTTTTCTTTTCCCTCTTTAAATATTTTTCTTTAAAATATGTTGATTAAAATAAAAGTAATGAGAAGTGATATCCATATAGGTGTTATACATCCATGTTCAGTTAATATAATTATTTCTTTATTATTCTGATACTGCATTATCATACCTTACCAAAATGAATATTTTAAAATTAAAATGAATTCTTTCATATGAAAAAAAAATAAACAGACCCATGTCCCCCACAAGTTTACTCTATGAAGTTAAACTGCACATGCTGTTGGAGGTTTTCCAGGCAAGAAATTATTTCCATACTAATAACTATGTTTATTAGCTACAGGAACATTACCATTGCAATCAAAATTTTACATTGTAAATCAATATCACTGTTTTGGAAAATAAATAGTAGAATTGAGGTATGTGTTAAGACAGTTCATAAAGGCAATCTCTCTGAAATCAATATACAGAATACCAAAACAGCAGGAACTTACAGTCAGATAATAAATAAATAGTTTGAGCTTGACAGAGTGACTTACACCTAAGTTGAATAATATTTTTAAGCCTAATTCATAATATTCTTTGCAATGGACAAAGTAATTCAATATAAATATAATGAAAAAAAAAATCAGGTCAGGAAATTTAAAACTATAGTGCTACTAATGTAACAAGACAAGTTTATCAAAATTAGTGCCAATGAGTTTATTATTCGCAATTACCTTATTGCTGTTATTAACTGCTTTGCCTTCTAATGAAGAAGTAAATTATGTTAAAAAATAGTAAGTGCACTGAAATGTATGCTTATACCCTTTGGAAAGCATTTTAATTCTCAATAGTACTGAAAAACTAAAATTACTGTCATTGCATTGGATGTTAAGCACCAATTTTTCATGTTAATAAAGAAATTCTTCCAAGAGGTGAAACTCAGAGTTGTAGTATACTGCCTAGAGGGGTGAATCCCAATCTGTGGTTTGGGTTTATGAATTCATGACAGACAGACAGATGGTTCTAAGCAGTCCTCAGTCCAGCATCATGCTTTGAGCTGCAGATGCCCATGATAGCAATTTAACATCTACTATAAAGTTGAGATGATCCTCAATTTTAATTTTCTTTATTATCCTACTTTCAGACCAGGGGATTTTTGACTAATTTGGGAAGCTGTTTTTTCTATATATATTGTCTTTATATTATTATTATCTCCTAAAATGGCTCAACAACTTTACTAATTTGTATCTTCTTACATTTTTGGAACATCAGAGCACTAATTGCACTGGGTTATTGTGCATCCTGCAAGTGTTACCAGTTTGTTGCATCCAGGTTACAGATTATTTTGCATTTAGTCCCACCTATTAGCTACACATGAGCTCTTGTTACAGGGAAAATAAATACTTATTATATACAAACTGGGTTTTTATTGTTAGTCTAATTTAAGTCTTAACAGATTGATGAAAGAATAGCAGTAATCTGCTTACAATTGTATTAACACTTATATTTCAAATTTTATACAGTTAACATTAGTATACACAACAGTCTAGTACCTCCATGTTTCTCTAGTATTACTGTCATACTTACACTGTGTTTCTGGGTCTGAAGGTTTAGGCTTTGGTTTAGGATGTAGAAAGATTAGAGTCAGTCATTAACATCAGAGTTCTTTTTTGGGAGAACTGTGATATTGATGTACATGTTTCCTTCCTTCTCACTTGGGCCTGTCTGGAGTCATTTTATATGTTTTATAATATGCTCTGTGACCTCTTCATTGGTTCATAGTTCCACAGTACTGTGTATAGTATATTTAACTTATGTTAGATATGTGTTCTCCTTGTTATCCTTAAAGCTATCTTTACCCTGCTCACATGGTTGCATTACTTTAATGACCATTAACAGAGCATTGGTGACATGTTTATAGTCCCAGGGCCCCTGGTGTCATCCTGTGCCCATAGTTTCAACACCCCTGTTATCACCCCATGCCAGTACTCCTCTACTCTTCATTTTATTCTAGAGTCATAAACAGTTAATTCTGCACTGAATAACTGCTTGCTGTTACCCTATACAGTTGTTCACAAGCTAAAACAAAATAGGACATAGTCACTGGATTATTAGATAATTGTTACAGCTAAACAAGACTAGTATGACTTAAGCTAGAGCAAAATGAGTTCAGACAGAGTCTGATAGTTGTTGAGTTGTCTTATCAGCACAAAGCCTGTTACAAGCAACACTGTATTGACTGGGCAACAAGACTACAAACAAGCGTAATCCCAAAGTCCATGATTTAAGGATCTGTACAAGTATGAATGAAGTATCTAATTTGCTGGTTAGCAGTGAAACACCTATAATAGAGGACACAAATGCAAATATCCTGTGTACTTACAGTTTTAAAATTGTGAAACAGAATTATAAGAAAATAGAATAATAAAAGACATTGCTATGACCATACTTAACAAGAATCATTTTAAATAATCCATTTTTTCAAGCTGCTTAGTTAGTTTGTGTGAATTATCCTTAGGCTAGCAAACTAGAGCGAACCCTTAGATTTCAGTATTTTCTGCTTGAACTGTTAGTATTGGTTAGAGAAGCCATTTGGAACATTTTTTTCTTTGGCCCACAATCAAAAGGCCTGGTTTGTTGGGTTTTTTTTCTCTCTTGTTTACCTACTCCTGTCTGAGAGTACTGAGACATACAGTGCCAAGAGGATTATGTAATCGTTTTTCCCCCATCCTCCTTCAGTTTACTTGATTAACATTTTTATTGCATATCTTAATTAGTAGATCCCTAGCTTTAGGCTTCAGGCTACTTTCTTCTCTTTACAGCCTTCCTTGAATGCATTGATTTATTTTTTTAACATTCTGTAACATGGGAAAAAATTATTTGTTACAACGTTTTATGTAGAGTACCATAAAAACACATTAAACGGGATTTAAGAATTTGCTTCTGAGAAGGAACAGCTTTTTCCTTTACATTCCATTAGATTTCGGGAAACTGATTTATGTGAGCAAAAAGTAAAAATAATAATTCGATGTCCTTAATGTGAAGGATTTAGAAACAGATTTTGTCACTGAATGAATATTTGTACAAATGTAAAGGAAAACAGAAGGAAGTATTGATCCCTTTCTAGCTAAAGAGTTGGAAATGTATGCATTTTTTGTGTAGGTCACTTGAGGAATGGATCCAGAAAGCAGTGTCAAACCAATCCCAAATCTCCAGAAAAGCACATCTGGGGACAGTGTGGTCTCTTCTTTTTATCCAATAGTACAATGATTATAGAACTCATCTGTAAAATGATATTGCCGTTACTTGAGCATGTTTTCTACACTGGATGGAATTTGCTCATCACCATATTGCAGCATATTCTCATTCAGGGCTCTTGCAATCTGTCTTACTGAATCCTTTGTGCTTTTTATAGAAAACTTAAGAATCCTACCCTGACAACAGTGCTATCAGTATGCTAGTTGTCATTCTTACATTGTCTGTTTCCTCTTCACCCAAATATTCAAAGATTTGGAGGAGAAAGGAACAGTTTCACATGGATGCTTCAGGATATTTGAAGTGACTGGATTAGGTTGACCCCTGGCACCTATCTATCCCTGGACACTTTGTCTTTGGTAAGATTCCTCGTGGTGAGGAGAAACCTTTCATTCTTAATTTGTAGTTGCAAATGCCATCAGTTAGCAGGCTGATTACAAGTTACCCAGTGCAATACGGTTCTGGTGGATCACACCTAATGTTACTAGAAGCTTGTTAATACAATGAATGTATTTTTTGTTCCTTTTCTTTTCTTCTTCTTCTTTCTTTTTTTTTTTTTAAACCTTTTTTCAATGCAAAAGAAAAATATATAAATACACAGAATAATGTACACCTGTACTGTTTGGTCCACTGAATATATCTGTATTTTTCCTTTCTAGATATAATTTCAGAAGCATCGTTTGCTTGCTATGCAACAAAATTATGTGCTGGGATCTGTAGGTGTATGTAAGACAAACCCCTTGTATCTTTTCTTTCTTTCTGCACTACAAATCAGGCATCAACAAATATAATTTCTTCCCAAATCACATGACGAGTAACTTTCATTTCACTATGCCTTTAAAGGAACTCTGGGATTGGTACATATCTGGGGCTCTGTATATCCTAGGAACAATTTCTCCTTTTCTAAACTTTCTGGCTTGTTTTACAGAAAAATGGTCCCACAGTATGAAAAAAGGCCAAACATTGCATTGGCCAAAAAATATAAGGTGATGAGTATAATTGGGTTTTATTTATTATGTGACTTGGCATTACAATATCTGAATTATCTACGCAGGCCTACACAAGCTGTATAAGAAAAAGAGTCTGCTATCTGAATTTTTTGCCTGGAATTAATCATGCATTGTGGCTTCCTTTCTCCTCTCCTCTCCTTGAGCTGCCAGGCTATCTTTTCAGAGCCTAGTACCTGGGTTTTGCAGCAGAATTATGCTGATAATCATTCCCAAAGAACACCTCCATTTTGAAGGCAAGGAACAGGCTTGCAATTCACTGAATGTTTCAATTTTTAGTGGAATTTCTGCATCTATTTTAGCAGTCTTATTTTCCCATTTGGCATATGCTAGTGGTGAGCCCAGCTGCCAACTGGGTCAGTTAGTCTGTGTTTTTACTGTCCTAGGATGCCAGGATTGGAATTCTCAGATTACACTGTAAATTTTACTATTTCCACTTCTTTGAATTTGTCCCTGCTGGCCTGGCTACATTCCTTCAATATGTGGCATGGGAAGTAGCTTTCCACGCAAAATCAGAGGGAAGAATATAAGTATTAAAAATAGTTAAAAATAAGTAATTCCATAAGTTGCAATTTACATTGTCAGCTAATTTCACAGATCATGGTAGTTTCAGAGGAGGAAATATTTGAAGTCTCTTGTCCATGGAATCCTGGGAATAAGCAAATTGCATTTCATATCAATACTGGATCATGAAAAGTGCAAAATTCCTTTGTGTATGTGTTTTCTTGCATGAACTCAGAAACCCACATTCAACAAATTCTGCAGAAGTGTTTTGTCTGGAAATAATTTATTCACAGGATTAAGAATACAAAATATTTGTTCTATATATAAAACTGTGTTATTTAATTACTCAGCTAAGTCTCTTTACTTTGCATGTAGTTTGTGAGAATACTGTGACTTGCAAAAACCATTTGGCTATTCAGAGTAAATTTGGTTCTTCAGACTGCTTAAGTATTCAGTATTCACAATGTATCAGCTACTTTTTCTAAATTCAGTGATTTAACCAATGTAATTTGTGAACCTGATTTGTAAATAATCATATTGTTCACACTACAACTGATATAATTATACTTGTAAAAGTAGTGATACGGCTGCAGTCCTATGAAAAAAATACATCATACTAACAGTATTAATCCCTTCCTACTTAGAGGAAGTGCTGTTGATAAAACTAAATATTAACTCAGTTATGTGTAATATATTTCTCTGTCTATAAGATCTTACTGTAAGAATTCTGACATGAATATTTGCGTTTCTAGGTTGGTTCTAAATTCAGGAAATATAAGTGTACAATATGGTATGCAACTTCTGAACTAGGAAACGGGAGAGAATCCTTGCTCATGGTTTCCAAAGAAGCTATTCCCAGAACACTTGTTCACTAGATCTTCCTGTAAACTAAGTGCAAATAAGCACCACCAAAAGATATCAATTTAGAATTAATTTATTTTACTCTACCCTGATTTTTAATTACTTTTGTCTGAGTTTTCTCAGCTCCATTGGAAATATATGACAGTGCTTTGAAGCCTGCATGTTTCCTTCTGGTTTTTTTAACAATTTATTCAGCATTTTAATGAAATTTACAGAATTGTGCAATGAATAGCCAGTGACTTTACAACAGTATTCTAGAAAGTAATGAAAATAGCCATCAAACAAGGAAAGAAAATTAAACTATTTATAAAAGATGTTGCTAAGGTTGTGCAAGAGTCACCGACTATGCAGTAAACCAGTACTTCCTTGAAATTTTCCCATATCTCTAAAAGAAAGCTATTAGTCTACATAAACAGAGAAAAATAACTTTATCTGTTGATCAAAATGTCTGCTAATGAAGTATTTTTTATGTTAGTCATCACTAGGTAATCGTTTCCCACCTAATAATAATGTTGCCTTCAGACTTGTGGCCTCACAAGGTTGTATTCAACAAATTTGGAAGTGGAAGAAAGAAATATGGAATTTGACAATTCAGATAATCATCAGTGAGAACACACATATACAGGTATTTGTGTATTTATAGATACATATACAAATACATGCATTTTTATAGCTTGTTTGCATGGGGATCATGAAGCTTCATTTAATGATCATTGGCTATATGATACTTAGGTGATTTAAATATAGAAATAATAGCCAACTCCAATGAAAACAATTTAGTACCATTGCTCTTTTCTGTAGCATTTTATACTGGGGAGAGAGAAAGACCATATTCCACTGATATACACACTGAAAAAAAACTTTTCATGGAGTCCCAGCATTTAATTATCATTATTCACAGTTTTAGGTCCGGAACTGTGGCAGAATTTGCCTTCAGTTAAACCGAAAAATAGAACTCCAGTTTTTCAGTACAGTTCCTTATTGTCTTCGATGAAGAAGTTTGTTTTTAAAAAATGGCACCTATGGCCTGATGCTATTTCTTGCATATGGCATAGCTCCTGAAACTTACAGAGCTCTTGCTCTTTGTAAATATCCAGTCATCTGAAATGATTAAAGTCTAGTGTAGAAATATGTGCCTTATTAGTAATTTGAGCAGCCTCCTCTATTAACTCATGAACTACATATTAAAATGTAATGGATCTCTCAGTTTATCAAATTAGAAAGGAAGCCACTGGTAATCTAGCCCAGAAAAACTTAAACACACATATTACAGCCTCTGCAGACAACCACAGCACTTGAAACTGAAAGAAGTTTTCTAATGAACTGCACAATTTTAGTCCTAATAAACAGGCTAAAAATAAAACTGTCAAAACTTTTTACTCCCTCCCACAAAGTGCTGCAGACATTTCAGTAGTAGGGTTCAGGGTAAAGGCATGCAGGCCTGATCCCTAACCCAGTGATGACAATGAGATTTTGCATACTACTTTGATTGTACTTCATGCTTAAAAGTATGTGGAAATACCAACATAGCTTATCAGCATTTTTACTGGAAAAAGGACAAGGAAGACAAAGAAGAAAGGGCAATAGCAAGGGAGAAGTATTATTAGCTTTGAACAAAGTCTGAAACTATAAAAATTATCACTGGAAGACTGAGTAGTATTATGATTCTTAAAGGAAGAGAGCAATGACTGAATGTCTTCTATTTTCTCTGATTTCAGAAAAATATAATGCAAGGCAAGCAAGTCCATTTAAAGTCATGTGAAATTGAACCAACTGTGCCATTTCATAATTTTTATTATTAAAAATACATGGAAATATTAACCATTCAACAGTATCATAGAGTCCAAGAAATCTAGATAAGGGATTTTTGAACACAGAACAGAGACAAGAGAGAGTGACTGAGAATTCTTCAATCCTACAATAATGTGTAATGCAGTTATTTAGTGAAAGAACTGAGGTTGTTTTGAATTTTTGTGGAAAAGAAAGGCATGAAGGTGAAAAATTGGAATGTGACAGATATTGCAAACTAATAAAATAAACATTTATTGTGCAAATTCACAAGTTATACTGTGATCGAGTTTTGATCATCTCGTTATCTGGTGACAACTAGATCCAGGAAGGAGTCTATGTACCTAAAAGTTTATTTGGGAAGGGAAGAACACTGCCTCCTCTTTATTTTATTTTAAATTTGTCTTGCACAAGTGAGAAATTATTTGATTAAGAGAAGGAAGAGAAAGTAACCCTAGGTTTACTAGAACAAGCAAAGAGGCAAGATGAACTTTAACTTAACAGCATTTATCAGGAAGAATGGGGACATCTCTTCAGTTTGTTCTTTAATCCAACAGCTTGTCCATTGACAGTCTTTGAGCCTCAGTACTACCATAGCTCTATCTAAGAACACTGGTGAGCATATTCATGCAGATCTAGAAAAAGAAATATTCAACAGCATTACAAATGCTGATAATTCTTGGCATTTGAAAGCAAATTTTCTTAACTGTTATTTGATAATAGCAGTAGATCATTAGATGCAACTACATCTGATCAAGGGCATTACAATATGTTTTCAGTCCTTAGTGAGATATATTAGAAGAATAAGCATGGTAATAACTTCAAAAACTGGGACATGTCTGTCCCTGCAAATGTAATTTTCCTTAGGGTAGACTGTCAAGCTTCTCTGAGTTCACTGATCTTACCTGTTAAAAAATAAAATAAATGGGTTTAATGTCTGAATCCCACTTTTTAAACTTGTTATTTAACTAAACTTTTCTCAAGCATTTTGCTCAGTTAACTCACTACTTTTTCCACTTTCCAACTTTAATGGAAAGAGAAAGTTCTCCACATAAATTACATCATCTGGAATCTGTCTTCTAATATTCAGCATTTGCTGCGATACTTCCCTAAAAAGGGTTGTCACCTACACTGTAAATCCTTTTTACTCCAAATCACTAATTTCACTGAATGCACCTAACTTCAATTAACTGCAGCCTGCTGGCTCAAAAGCAATTTGGTCTTTCATTAATTACTTGGGTAAACACAGGAAAAGCTCCTTTAGTTTGCCTGAATTCACAGAACAAACAAACTCCCCTGTCTTTGATGATCCAAGGCAATCTTGTCTTTTGATGCTTATCACTTAGTTGTTCAATAATATGTAATTAAAAACAAAGACAACAACATCGCCCTATCACCAGCCCTGAGTTACAGTTAATTGTCAGGCTTTCAAACTTACTCTCATAGTGCAAAGTTTATTGCACTTTAGGTCACCAGACTATTTGTTTAATCTCTTTCCTTCTGGATTGAGTCTCCCGAGTCTTACAATGGTATTTCTGGGGTAGAAATTCAGTTACAGTTGCTTGAAAGTTTTTCTCACTTGGTTTTCTATTGAATATATGCAAAAATGAAAAGATTATGCATGTTTTTATTCAAAGGCATAAATCAACTTTTCTAGAAATCCAGAACTATTTATGACATTTAGCAAGCCAGTTGAGCAATTCATTCTACCTTTCAAGATGAAATAAAAAAAGCAAAACTGTCACTACTTATTTTAATTTAAGGTTAATTACAGTTTCACATAGAATGAGAAGAGCGATAGAGGCCATTAGAAAGTGTATAAATAAAAAAATTCAAGTAAATCCAACTAGCAAATGCAAAAACAGTTGAAGGTAACCAAAGTATCCAGTATGATCATGCCAATGAGCCAATCTAAAGCTACTAAGGGCTTCAGAAACTAAATTGAGCAGTGATATATGCATGCAAGAAGTAATTATAAAAATTAATGGACTGTTATTCATCTAGGTTTTTTTAATGTTAATGAACAAATTAGTCTTGCATGTGAGTGTATCACATCTGTTCGTGCCTACATACACAGAGAAACACATCCACATGTCACACAAGCTGGCTTGATTGCACTTTGCAGGACACATTTGTATACATTTTATCACCATTTCTGTAAACAGCAGTTTCTTTCAGTATGTTCCGTGCTCTCTTCCTGGGTCTTAATGGAAGTGTTAATTAGAAGCGCAGTAGGAAAACAATTTATGCTTCTGAACATGTCTTGTGTATGGAGTTTGAGTAATGAGAAAAAACAGGCCAGAACATTTGTATGAACAGATACTAATTACTGTTTCTGAGTGTAACATACTCACTATTACTGCCAAGAGTACAGCACAGAACTATGAAAAAGACAGATGATAAGAAAATTTAAATCATTGAAAAAAAGAAACAAAGTCCCAAATTTCCATAAAAGTAATTTTACGTGTTTAGCTGAAGGTTGAATGATGGTTTGCTTTCAGAAAACCTCATTCTGCAGTGCCTTAAATTTACTTCATTTTCAGTATCTCTGTACACTTACCTTGATGAAATTCTTAGAAATCTGCTGATAGCATTTTACCGGATCATAAATATTCTACCTTAAATGTATTTTGCATGTGTCCTAATGTATCCTTCCACTGTCAAAAATCAGCTTCATATGTGCTCAGGAAAAAAATTCTGCTCCATCCTATGTTCCTGGAATTAATGGAGAATTCATCAGGAAAGAGAGGGTAGGAACAGGATAGACTTTCATATGATTAGTTAGAGAACTTACTTGACATGTTCATAGTGATGGATAATTAACTATATAAACCAAACAGTGTTTAAACCTCATAATAAATACCAGAATGGGGAGGAAAAAGGAACAATAAGGAAAATGTAAAAGGGAAATACTGATAATATAAATGGCAAAAAATAAAGAACAGTAGGAAATAACAGGCACTAACACTGCATGCAGCTTCTTATTGCTTGCAAAATGGTAGAATAAATACAAAGGCTAATGAAGAGCTTAGTCTGATTATTTGCCACCTGGTTTCATTTCTTTTGTTTTTTTACTGGATTTCATTGTACTTCATATATCACACACAGTTGGAGTGAAACAGTAAGTATATAATTTTCTGCTGCTTAAGTACACTATTCCCTATAAATTGAAAACTTTCAGCTTGCTTTAACTTTCTGTACAAAGTGATCAGCAGTTCAGTCATCCAGAAGTATGTGCGTTCCTTTGGAATTATATTTTCTGTTTAGTTTTCTGATGCCTGTAAATTGCTTTCATGGAGTGGGGTGATAACGGCATTGCTCTCATTCCTCAGAGGTGTCGTCAAATACATGATCTTTTACATCTAGGAGTAATACAAATTGCCCTTAATTTTCACTGTGATCCTTACTGTATTTTTGTAGGGTATAGTAGTCATCATCAGAAAGCTCTAGCTAAAAATGAAATTAAATTTGAGAGATGGATGCAGTGCTTGTATAGGTACACATGTACCTATACATGCACATATATTATGAAGAATACACACTAAAGCATTGTTAATAACTTGACACACAACTCTGTTCTGCTTAGGTATAGGGGTTATATTTTTGAAATTTCCTCACTGTCCTATTAACATAGAAGTCAACAGTGAAACCATTGGCCAGATTTGGACCAACTGAAAAATCTTCTAAGGCCCTACTAAATACTTGGTCATCTTTCTTTCAAGAAAACTTGAAAGGTTGCATATGTAGGTCCTTGAAGGGTAAGAAAAAACAACTGAGGTTAGGAGTCCTAGAATACTTGATTTCATAACAGAACTTCAAAGGGAGGTATCAGTCTGGACAATACATTGAAAACTGGAGACCAATGGAGGTGGTATTTCAGGTTTAAAGTCTGAAAAAAACTAAAACAATCCTTGCTTGGAGCCACAACTAATGTAATTTCTTTCTGTCAAGGTTCAGTTGGCCAGTTTGGGAGAATTCCCATACCCTACAATGCATAAGTGCTCATGGGATTTAAAGTGTCTTCTTTCATTTTCCAGTGGTGATGAAAGACAACAAGCAGATGACAGAGGCAGGTGGGCACTGACAACAGTAGATTCTAAAAAACAGATATGAAGCTGTGTGGTTTGAAGAAGACAGGAGATGAGTGGAAATAAAAGGGTAGATGAGAGGGTTAAATGGAAGAAAAGGTGAGAAAAAAAGGGTAAATGGAAGAATAAGTAAGACATGAAATGTTGAATGACAGTTACCAACAAGAATTTATGTCCTCTCCATTGTCCAGTCCTTCCAGTTTCTGGCCCCATGTTTTGGGTCTTTCACATCAATATTTAATTTTCTTGTGAATTATTAAAATCCAGAAATTCATCTTGGCTCTCTGTCAGCATTGATACAGTAGAATGCTACACCAGCACTAGTCACCTGTCTTTCCCTTCTAGTCAGTGAAGAGAAATGGGCATTTTTAAGGCATGATTGATCTGACCTATTTTAGGCATTTGCATTAGCATGAGACAAATTGTGGCATGGAAGTGCTTGCTTTTCTCCATTGCCTGGACCTTTCTCACATTACTACTTCATGTGCAATCAGCTACAATAGACCAGATTACTTAGCTCTTTTGTACCTTTGCATTTAAACAGGCTTGTAATAGTTGACTGTGAGTAACTGAGGGTTTTGGCTCACTGTCAACATTTCTTGAAATTGGTAGAGTCCCAAGTTATTCTTTGTTCTTCCTTTTCCTGGACAAGATGAAGAACTAAAACTAAAAATATGTTTCATATTTTTTACAATGTTTTACACATTGTAAAGCAGATCTTTTGTTTTTATCAACTCCTTAAAATATTTTTATGGCATTTCTAATATATATAAAATAAAATGTTTTAAAAATTGAAGAAACACTCCATTGCCTTTTGAAATGTTATCTTTGTTCGTTGAAACTGTTTGGCAAATTTGACTTAAATTTGGCTGGACTTAAAAAAACATTTTTTACTAGTAAAAGATTTGAAAAAAATAATTACAATGTTTGACCAGCTCTAATGGCCAGATTCATTGTGGGTTTTTTTCACGAAGCTTGATCCTTTCTTGAAAAATTCTCAGTTGTATATCTGTGAAATTGTTGTTTGCCCATGTTATGAGTCATGGCAAAGTATTGTACACCAGTTTGCCTATGCAATAGCTGACAGCTAGGCAGATACATTGTCTGTCTTCTGTATGCAGTCCAGAGCCCTGCTAGGCAGGTTGCTAATTGCACATTGGCAGCTGTGGTAGAGGACAGGAGAACTATGAAGAGGACTGGAGTGTTCAGTGTTTGGAAGAAGCTGTAAGATTCAGTGAGCTAATTTGAAGTAGCAATGAACTTCTCCACCGGACAGTCTTCTATACATTGAAGTATGGTTTGGAATATTGCTGGGGCATGTAATGGCTGTAGCTGATGTTTAGAAAGAAAGACAGCCTGAAAATCCTTCCCTTTGAAGAAAGGAAATGCATTGCTAGCAGGAGCACAAGTAGTGGGGCAATGGCAGTGGGCTGAGTAACAGGCAGGAGGCATGGGATGGCAGTGGGAAACCCTGATTTCCGTATGAGTACCCAGCAAGGAGGAAACACATGCAAACATTAAACCAGGCAGAAAGAGGCACTTGTGAATAGCCATATGACAAATTTTAGACAAATACATATGAGTTGTTCCCATTAACAGCTGCCCTCTCTGAAAAACTAAGCATCTTTATTTTCCACATGCCAGTGCACCAATATTGGGCATTTATTTTTATTTTTCTAATCTGTAAGTGCTTTGAGGAATCACCTCTGTTTCTACTTGTATCTTTGCAAACAGGACAAGGAACCAAATTATTTTGCCTATAATTGTATCTGCCAGGTAAATACCATAATGATTCATTCTTTGTGTTAAGACTTGGGCTTTCCCCATGTTTGTGGCACTCAAGTATTATTAGCATAATGTATTTTTAGTGAACTCTGTCAGCAGAGCACTGTATGGCTAATCAAGCACTCATTGGGGATAAATGGTAGACTTAATATTCTTATCAGGCTACTGGAGCTTAGAAGTTACCGACCCTTGTTCCACTTATATCAAAGCCACTTACAATGCTACTACTTTATAGTAAATTCATTTTCTGTTCATGTCTGATTGCCTATGATGGTGCCTAGAAACAGAAAATAGAAAATGGGAAATGAGAAGAAATGAAGGCTCCTGTTGCCTGAGGCCTTAATGCAATTGCAAGATATTGATCACACTGGATACTTCAACCTAATCCTCACAGTTTCACAGGCTTTGCAAAAAATGCTTCTCATAAGCACATTTTCAATTATACTTGAACTTCAGTGATTTAGAAACACTATTCTTTAAGAGGATCTATTTAATATCGATAGTAGCTGCCAATTAAACTAGGGATTTTATTAATTTTCTCATGTATTTAATCTTGCCTGCTGTTCCTGTCAAATGTGGACAGTCTAGGTCAAGGTGACGTCATGGGTCAAACACAGGAGGTGCTTCACTCTAGCAGTCTGCCTTTTCCCTAAGAAAGATCAGGGCTTATTGCAGCAATGTCTGCCCAAGCATCAAAACTCCTCCTGTGGTGTCTGCTGTGTCCTGTCACATTTTCCCATTCCTTCTACAGTTGTTTTTCATTTCTGCCTTCTCTTCTGCATCTCTAGGCTTATGGGCCCAGCAACAAGGCAGAGGGCTCCTTCCGCACTCCATATTAGTATCATTGGCAGCATCACTTCACATTTATCGATCTATGCATTGAGCAGTAGATTTGGCATGAGATTCAATTTTTCACTGAGAAGAGAAACCACAGCCAAAGGCAAAGCAAATTTTT
>JANIJG010002672.1:0-50221 GCA_024611175.1 Megaceryle torquata
AGTTTTGGGTTCATTGGTTTCTTTTTTTAATTTTTTTTTCTTTTTTTTTTTTTTTAATTTTTTTTTTATTTTATTTTTGTTGTTTGTTGTTTTGTTTTGTTTTTTAAGTTGAGACAGACAGAGCCTCACTTTCCCTATCCTATAGAAAGGACATGATCAGTAATAATGCATATGCTACCAGTGTCACAGCAGGCTATCAGACTACACCTTACTCTCCAGTTCCCCCTTCATGAATGGCCTTTTTTAACTTCATTTTTCAGCACTTGACATTAAATCACATTATGATCACATATAGACATACACACTATATCCATGGGGTTCCCTAGATGGTCACTTTTCCAGAAATAATTTTATTAAGAAGTAAGAATGAAAAAAAAAGAGGCAAATTTATCAGAGAAATCAATAGAACTTGCATTTCAAATCATTATCATGAATCAACTTAAGTAAATAGTTGTTATTTGATCTTCAGAGGGCTCCCATTTATTTCAGGGAAGGTGTTTTCAATGTAAAGAAGGGTCAAGTTTATAGGGTCAGATCCAGAAAATTCTATGGGACTTTTTTTAAATTTTGGTTATTTTTGGTTCAGCTTAAGAGCATTTACATTATTTAAGTATTTGTTCCTGTATCTGGGAAATGGTGATATAATGCTACTGTTTCAACCTCACCAATTAACCAAAAAACCTGTGGCAGTAATGCCTGTTTTGAAGCAGAGAATTAATCAGTGATGTAGGTGATTCTGCTGTATTTTTTCTACAAAGACCATACATAAACCTGTATCCTTGAGCAGTGAGTTATGAAACAAGAAGTAATGCTTTTGTTCGCTTCTGTCAGTGGATTGCCTGAACAAAGCTTTCCCCCCCCCTAGTTTTTCCTGAGGGGAGTGTTTCAAAACCTTGCTCAGAGTGTTTTTGGCATTTTGCTTCTCCCTTCTCTCTGTTCTTGGGTGTTTCTGCCTCTTTTGTGATACATAACTTTTGACAAAAAATAGTCAGGAAAAATATTCCTGTACGTGTGTCTAGACTGTACTTTTGCTTCAAGCAGTGATAGGCACTGCTGTTTAGGGCAGGTGTTCCCTTTTCCCCTTCCAGTTACCCAGTTCTGTTAAGACAGTGTCTTAAGAAATCTTAAGATATTGAAGAATATGTCTTAAATAACAACCAGTTGTTGTACCTTCCAAGCTTAGCCTAGCCTGTAAAAATACTAAGCTTTTGAGCTGTAAGAATAACTTAGGAAATTAAATAATTATAATTCAGCTTCTATAAAAGCAAGAACAGGTCATTGAACCTGGAGAGTTTAAAACATGTATGATACGTGACAGCCCAGAACAGATAGATACTCCTAACTGTCAAAAATATATAGGCATTTTTCTTCTATATAAGCCTGTTCTCTCCTTAGTGGCTGGAACAGCTGTTTCAGGACAATTCCATACTTAGAAGCATGCCAACCTATTTCAAACACGTTAAGATAGTGCAGGAACTAAACCAAATGCACCTCATTAATGTTTATAAACATGTAAAGGATGAGTGTCAGAAGGATGGAGCCAGGCTCTTCTTAGTGGCATCCAATGATAGGACAAGGGGCAATGGGTGCAAACTTCAACATATGAAGTTCCACGTAAATGTAAGGAGAAGCTTTTTCACGTTGAGGGTGACAGAGCAGTGGAACAGGCTGCCCAGGGAGGCTGTGGAGTCTCCTTTTCTGGGGGCATTCAAAGCCCACCTGGATGCATGCCTGTGTGACCTAATCTAGGTGAGCCTGCTGTGGCAGGGGGGTTGGACTAGATGATATTTTGAGGTCCCTTCCAACCCCTAACATTCTGTGATTCTGGGCAGTTAGTTAAATACAACAATACAAATACTGGGTATAAGAGAAGCTTACATGCATTGATGAGATGTACATGCATAAGAAGAAGGAGTCTCAGCTTTTGCTTTTATTCTTTGTGTTCCCTGCATAAGGCTATATGATGGAATACAGGAGTGTGTGCAGCTATGAGCTCACTTTTGTTTAGTGATGAATGGGGCATGTGAACTGAAGATCACTGTAAAGGAAAACAGGGCATCCTCCCTTAAAATGTAGCTAAGCAAAACTACTTAAGTCATGGAACGTCTGTAAGTTCCTTGCTTTTGAACACTGACAATCTTCTGCATATCCCCAAAGTTACCAGGATGGTAACACCACACGCATTTAGAAGGCATCAGGTCCCTCTCATATATTGGTTTACTATGATAGGACTTTGCAAAGCTTGTATGGCAAAATAGTGCACAAGGGACAGTGCCCCATTAATTCATGGCTTCAGTTACTGCACAACAGCTTTCCCATGCCAACAAGTTCGTTCTTAACCATAAAAATGAAAGATCAGAGCTATGAGGCTACACGTGTGTTAATGAGGGAATTACAAGAATTAACTCAAAGGTTACTGCAAGTGATTAAAGGGAAGGACTTCCACGCAATAGTTTAAAATATTTATGATATATTTCAGAAAACAGTTGTTAATTGTAACACACCAGACCAATTGTATACTGATCAGCAGAACAATATTATACTCTTACAGTGGAAAAGGATCAAGTTTTCCTTTATTGTTTCATAGTATGTGAAAGTTATTCAGAAAGTAAAGCTGTGAAATTAAACTCATGCAGCTCATTGCACACTTAAGTAAAATTATATGTAAAAAAGCAGAAATATCTATTGCAAATACAGTATTTAAGAAATTAATTGAATTTGAGTACGTTTCTAGTTCCAACACTTGAGTGCAACATTAAACTGGCTTTTTTATTTATATTCACATTTCCACTCAATGTGATCGTGCTTGTTTCTTTAGGACACAACTTACAGGAGAAACATTCCTTATTTTAATGCTGGCATTATTAAAGACCACACTTAACTATGTTATTACTTTACTTAATGTTTTCTAGCAATAAAGAAATTTTTTAAAAATTGAAAAAATAAATGAAATAAATAGGATCATTCAAGCATCTAAGCTCTCTGAGTTACAAGACTGCTAACAGAAAACAGCTCCTTATTTGGGAATAGGGTCTGGTGAACAGAAAAATTACACAGCAATAGCAGGACTTCAAGACAGTGGACACCACATCTAAAACCACAGCATGATTTGGCCACATGCATTCAGTAAGATCATCTTAGTATTCAGGTTTTGTCAATGTAAAATATTGGATTATTCCTACTGGATGAAAACCAGAGTTTCTTGACATAGCAGCTCAAGCTTTCTCTGAAACACAGTTTAATTAAAATAAAACGATCAAGTTTTGGAAAGCTACAGGAAGAGCTCTGGGAGAAATTAGGAAGAAGTTCTGTGAGGATATGGCAGGAGTAGGAAAGACCACAAGACACCAGTGCCCACTGTAGCTATCAGTTTCCACCTCTATCCTTCTCCCTAGGGCTGAGCTACTACAGCTCTTGTACCTGCTGTAGTCTCCTACAGGAGATGAGGGGGAGAGCTGGTCAGTCTTAGTCACCAATCACTTTTGGTGTGTGAGGTAAGAAACACGGAGACCCTGTCCTGGGCTTCTGTGAGTCAATCAGTTGTTTTTCTCACATTTATAATTAAAAAACCAGCCACACTCCCGCTTTCTCAAGTCATTGGCAATGAGCAGTCAGTGACCCTGTTTTTCAATTTACCAAGACTACAGCTGGAATCTGTGATGGGTGAGCAGACACTGTTTGCACTTCGGAGGTGCTCACCTTCGGAGTTAGGCAGAAATGAAGAGCAAAGCCATGCCTTTTGCTATGGGACTGCTATGCAATCCCTTCACTCATCCTTCCAATGAGGATACTGCAGGGATCCTAGGACAAAAATGGGATTTGCCATTACTTATTTCTATTTGGCTTTTGTCTATCATGTTTGTAGCTGTTTCTGAGCAAAGGAGTGGTTTGCATTCTCATTATGCTTCACATGCCCAACAGGATTATTTCCATAACCTGTATAAAAACTGTGTTGTAAAAGCAGGACTTAAAAAGTGTTTTTATGCATTAATCTCTGAGGCTGGTTTCTGTCTCTCTCCAGGAGCTAAATTGAGTGTATTTCATTATGTAAAAAGAAGCTTAATTTCAAATGCTGAAATAAACAATCACACTCCTCCCACATTTCTAGATTATAAAAATAATGCCCTATTTACAGAGAAGTGTTAAAGATGACTGAACTATTTCTCAGGTGAGGTGTTAAGAAATGATAGACTATAAAAATGATAGATTTGAAGGAATAGAAGTGTTGTGTGGGGGTTGTGTTTTTTTTCTTTTTTTTTTTTTTTCCCCCACTAACAGACTAATGCAGATTATAAAATATTTTATCTTCTAGAACATTATTTTCTACAGTGATGTGAAATGCAAACATACAAATGTTTCCTGATGTGTTATCTTATGGGCAGTAATTGTCAGTAACCTTGAAGTTAATAGAACATTTTTCTGGTATGTTACCTCTGCTGTAATTGATGATTAAAACATCCTCGATTTTTTTCATTCCTTTTAGGTCAATGCAAATTCCTGAAGCTGAAGGAAAAGATGAAATTCTACATCCAACTATACAGAAAATAATAAAAGGATACAACAAGTATCTACGTCCATTTTTTGATAGTAAGTAGAAAAGCTGTTGTGATAAGACCGAGCTGTAACATAATGAAATATTTGAAACTCAGCAATGAGAAAAAATGTTTTTTGAGCTGTACTGTTTTCTCCCTCCAGTGTTTAACAGTGACTGATCTGATTATGATGTGATATACTATCATATAATAAGAAATAGCATAATAGCTTTTGTGACCCAAGGTGAAATTCATATATTCCAGGCATTCACAAGTAAAAGTTCCATACTCTGTTAGAAACTAGGCTGTTGATGTTCGTGTGCTCACAGTGAAATAAGCTGTAATATCGTGCCTATTTAAAAGCATAATTTCCTAAATAATAAGTATAAAAGATTTTAAATTAAATATAAGAAAGCTTTATATATCAAACTGTTCATAAAAGCATGGGAAAATCTTTTTAGTATACCGAGTGTTATGTGCATCTACTATAAGATTGCAAGAGAATTATTTAATACATGCTTCTTGCCTTGGGTCTTAAAGATTACTGAACTGATTCACTGCAGAACTGTGAGGGAAAATGAGTTGAAAATGTCAGTTCCCTGTGACAGATGGCTACGGTCACCAGGTTTGAAGACCCACATAGTCTACTGCACTAAGGCTGATTTTGACTGCAGTGCAGTCAACATCAGTCAACTGAAATTTCAGCGACAGACATCTTCCTTGCTTGAATCCGGCTATGGCATGTAGCAGAAATACAAAGAGTTATGAGGTGGGGTGAAGACCTCTGCCTGGAGTAACTGCAGAATTCTGGAAAAGAAAATATCCTGCATGCTGAAAAGATGCTCAGCACCACCTGTCTGTCAGAAAATAAACTTACAGAGTGAATGCTGGGCAATAGTTCCTAAGTTAGATATTCAGAAACATTAGAGGCTTCAAATTAAGACTTTTATAGCCCTTTATATCTTGCTTAAAAATGATTGACCAAAGAGTCTTTCAGGCTATACTGTTACCTCTTGCCATCCAAATACCTGTTCAATAAAGGCTCTCCATGTGCAATTTCTGAATCCATTTCATAAAAATATTAAGATAAATTTGTATTTTAGGTTTAGAAGAAAGGGAAAACTAATCTCTTTGGTGTTGTGTCTCAGCTGCTTGTTACAACTGCTATGAAGTATTTACAATGTCTGAGATGACTTTCAGCAAAACAGAAGTAATGCTAATAAATAAACCCTTATTGGAGATGATGCATAGTGGCAAATAAGTATATGTTTTGTGTCTATTAACACATTTCATTCATTACTTCATGCTAGTACTAGACATATGTTGGCACTGTCATGATGGATGTGCTTTGGTAGATAGCAAAGAGAATTCCATTGCAAAATTCTACTGAGAGTAAGTAGTTAAGACCAACAGTAAGGCACTTTTGAGTTATGAATCTCCCTTTTCTAATGTGAACCATTTTTTTATCAGCTGTTATAATGCAGCAAAGTTACAAATATAGCTCTTTTACTGCCTGGGAATATTGTTCAGAGGGCTTCCAAGGACTTTCTGTGTTTGCCTGGAAATCCCAGAGGAGCTTAAGACACAGATCATGTCATACGAAGAGCCAGTCTAGCACTTCCAGACAGTGCCAGCATTGCTGCACAAGCTTGCCACAGCTCAGCTGTGTTGGCTTTGGCCTGGCCTTGCCATCAGCTGATTAAGAGGAAGGACATGATTCCTACGCCTTCTCAGCCGATAAAGAGTACAAACATGTTGTTGCTGATGGCTAGTATGAGTATGGTGATTAAGAGGAGGTAGGAGCAGAATTTTGTATTGTAGGGCTTGGATGCTGTGTATCGTGTTGCAAATTGCAGAATGGATCAGGTTAAGATCAGTGCAATGGGGAGGAATAGTATAGAGTATTGGTTGATTTTTAGGCTTAGGGGGATTTTAAAGTTTGTAGTGAGTTTTCAGTCTCAGTGAGAGATAATGCTTTCTGTGCCTGAGTACTGGAACAGTGTGGATGGGACTAAGCTTGTTATAATGGCACAGGTGATGGAGGCTGGGAGCTTTTGAAGTTTTTTAGTAATAGGGGCAAAAGGGTGGGTATAAGAATAATTACTGTGGTAAGGAGTATGGAGGTATTAAGGAGGAGGGTTATCTCCCCTGCTTTTACTTGGAGTTGCACCAAGATGAGTGGCTTGTAAGACCAGTAGATTGTCATTATCCTTTAAAAGCTAGGGGGACTGAGGTTCCAGACTCAGATGCAAGAATTAGCAGTTGGTTGACCTCCCCTCAGCAGGTAAGAAGGGTTTAACTTCTATTTTTAGAACCACGATCTAATGTTTGGGTTGAAACTATACTTGCATGAGGGGATCCCTGAGATTAGTTTGGGCTTGAGAATGTTGCGTGTCAGAAGTCTTTGATGGATCCCTATTAGCCTGACTGGTGAAGGAGTGAAGTGAGACTCTGAAAAATACATTTTACCGATGCCGTTTTTAAATTCAGTGTTGGTGGTTTTGTGAGAAATGGCTTCTTTTTTTTGTAGGAATAATTTAGGTTAGGATGACCCAGGAAGCATTCATCCCGATTTTTGGACCTGTAGTTTTTTGCAAGATCATTTGAAATAATTTTCCATGTGATAGAGGCAGGTATGCTCCATGTGGGCTGTGGTTTCTGTCCAGCCCCCTCTCTGTTACTGTCTGGTTGGGCTGCAGCTTGGATAAGATTCAGGTCCAGGAGAAGCTATTTCTCTTCTCAGAAGCAGAGGTAGTAAGCCACCTAAATCCTCAGTTTAACAATCAGTGGATTATGCTTACTGTGTGAACACAGCTATCCTAGCTCTGATCCATGTAATATAATGAATATTATCTCCATGCACCTGGTGTACCTTCTATCTGTTCTTCATGAAAAATATTTCAGTAAACTGGCTTTACTCAGAATTATGTCAATGGCTACAGCAGACCTGCTAAATAGTTAATGAAGCCAGTGTCGATTTAGTCATTCATACTTCTGTGACATTGGGTTTTTTCCAATTTTAAAAAGTGTGCATATTTCTGTTTGTGTGGTCAGTTATACATTGATTCATAAATATGCATTAAGAAATTTGTCATGAAACTTGATGGTACTAGTTTTTGCCATCTACAATGCATTGAGTTATCTAATGTTATCTAGTCATAATAGAACACTGAAAAATGATTTTTGTCAAGTGGGAGAGGGACAGAGGTTAGCTTAAATTTTAGAGTAACACAGTTCAAAGTAATTTTAAAGTTATTTGTCCTTATAATTTTTCTTCAGGCAGGAAACGGGGACTTTTCAAGTGATGCTTGTTGCCAAGATACAATCATAATCGGTGACACTGAACTCATTAATATTTTGCAAATTTTTTTTTTAATCCTAAAAAGAAAGCATTAGGTATAAAAATATGATTATAAAATTAAGCTTTCTTTTTCTTAAAGCTAGGAGAAACATAAATAATTACTAGTCAAGGAAAATTCATGTCACGTCATAAGTTTTTCACTTAATAAGCCCTCCATTTGCCTATTTGTTTGTGTTTCGTCCTTGTGCAGGGACTAGCAGATGACTTGAAATTACCTAAGCAGATACAATTCAGGTAGTGTCATTAATGAGGGGATGACGAAGGTATTTTTCATTTGCATCCAATAACTGTGCAAGACAACAAAAAAATTGTCTTCTCTCCTTGCATGGATTGGAATTAATGCATTTCTAGACTTTAAGACTGGATTGATCTCACCTTACTTTAGTGATCTATTCCCCTAAAGGTCACCCCTCCAATCAGTAGTGTTTGCAATCGAAATGTTGCCATTTATGCCCAGTATAGACTGTCATTCCCATCTCTGGGCACCTAAATTAGGTGCAAAAAGATAAAATTAAATGGAGCTAATCTTAGTATGTCAAATGTTTGCAGACAAGTAAAATTGACTGAGCATTTTGTTTGTCCATGGTGCATGGCACATACCAGTTACCAAATTATGGGGGTACTTTTACATAGTGTTTATTATAGAGGAATCTCAGCTGGACTGGTTGTGTGGCTCTCCCCTCCTCTGAGTGTCACTATCAAGAATGTTCTCTTAACTACAGCATTTTAATGTATGTCTTTGAGCCAGTTCATCAAGCAAGTCTTAATAAATGGAACAGATAGACCCAGGATATTCCATTATCAAATTAAAATAGCCTACTCTAGAATTATTTTAGCCATTCTTTGGACTGGTATATGATATACTAGTGCTAGTAGATAGTACTCCTTAATGTAATAATATCTATCCTAGCCTTCTAGATAGATGTGAAAGTCTTCTGTAGAAAAGCTGACATAAGGAATTTAAAAATGCACAGTTATTTCCCTTAAATGTGCTACATAACCCTGACACTTTAACTCAGCAATACAAGCTGATTTCAACATCAGGTTTTCTGCTGAAAATGTGTAGACCAATTTTATAACTTTAGGTGCTGTGCCAGACCTCTCTGAATTAATGAGCAATTCCTGCTGACTTCAGTGAGCCTTGATCAGGTTCATAGAGTTGTTAAGGGATGCATAAAATCTTGTAAATAATTTTATACAAATAGATTTTGTTCTGTGATTGAATGTGATAATTTAAGTGTTCTAATTAAAAAGAGAGACTAGGAAAAGGTCACAGCTAAGTATATTTGAATATGTAAGCTACTTTCAAGTGGTATAGAAAAGTGTCATGCTTAAATCAGTTATTCTAAACCACATTTAAAAGATTATTTTCTTTAGCTTTGTAATGAATAAGACATATAAAACATTTCATGGTCTTAAGGTTTAAATTCAAGAAAGCTAATTAATTTTTGTGTCCAATGTTCTGTGTAAGACTAGTTGTATATTTTTCTCAAATGTTGTTCATATCAAGTTATATGAATTTAATTAGATGAAGGCATTTTAGTCCTCGGAAGCTTACATTTTAACCCCCAAAGAGACTGGGAGTTACCAGAATGTTAGCTGTGTCAAAGTTCCTTTGATTTAGTGACACGTGAGAAAGAAATACCAAATAATCATCATCCAAAACCTCTTCTATATACCAATTAGCCAATGCGTAATCCTTCAAGGAAAGGCAAAAATCCCAGAATATGTATGGCCAGTTGTATATTGGAAAAAAAGTATCTTTTGAATCCCTACTGAGCCCTTAAAATTGTGATTTAATAAATCAATGACTTGGTGCAAAACTGTAAATGTCATATAGAGGGTAATGTAGATTTTCCTTCCTTTCACATGGAAATAAGAGACACTATGATACTATCATTGCCATCAAAGCCAGCTTCCAGTGTGGTAGTTGTGGGTGTGGTTGGTGTGGTTTGTGTGTTGTGGTGGTTTTTTTTTTTTTTTTTTCCCTTCCCTGCCACTACATGTAGAGTTCAGTTAGCAAATAAACATTATTATAAACATTATTTATTTATTTGAAGCCTCATGTTGTCCTTAGCTTCTGTAAAGGGGGAATATTGCTTTGCTTTGCCAGAGAACGTGTACAGCTTATTGTGGGATACCTTTTCTGTGCCCTTACTGATGTTGGCAAGTCACTTCTCCATCTTCTTTTTGAGGAACTGAGTAAATGCTGTTCCTTAATTTTCACGTTACAAGATTTGATATTAAGGTTCCAGAATCTGGAATATTTCAATCGAACTCTGCTCTTTTTTTTTTTTCTCAAATGTGGAAAACAAATCTTGTCACAGTAATCTCCTAACAGGCTTGCCAATACAGTCTAGATTGCAAGATAACTTACTTTTGTGTATTGCTTCCCATCGCAATAGTGCTGCTGACAAAGCATAATATGGAAAGATCATGTTGAAATGATTATCTGTGACAACCTCTAAATCCTTCTCAAAGGCACTGCTTGCCAAGATAGTTTCCTACCGTGTACATACTGCCTGTGTTATTTGTCCCCACATTAATTGCCTGCATTTGGCTGTGTTAAAATGTTTTTTTGACAAATGATTTAACAAGCTGTTATTATTACATTCCTCATCAATTTTTGTCTAGTCCATAAACTGTACTAGTGAAGCTACATCACTGTCTAAAGATCATTGATACAAGTAAATAGGATTGAAACTGATTCCTCCTAGAAATGGGTCTGTCTTCTGATGTCTTCATATCGTCAACTACAGTTGAGAACTGTCAGAAGGCGTACCTTGATCTGTCCAGTCTGTTCATGTAACATGTATTTGTCAAGAAAGATGTCTGGTGGTGGGAAGTTAAGTGCACCAAAAAAAATCAAAGTGTAATACATCACTTTATCTAAAGGTCACATAATACTCTAAAACAAAGCAAAGCTGACACTCAGGCAGACAAAACCAGTTCCTCATGAAATTGTAGTAAGTTATTTCAGTAACACTTTTCCATTCTAATCTTCTGTTACAATTGCATAGTATTTTGAGATATTTCTGAATGTCAGAACTGTTTTAAATTTTCTTAAACTAAATGAAAAAGGGATAATATGAACAGCTCAGCACTGGGAGGTCATGATAGTGATGGCTGATTTAAGCAGGTCTTCAGAGTTATAAATACATGCATGACACAGTGGTGGTTTACTTTGTTGGTATGAAGTTTAACAGCCTTGTGATCATTGCAGTGATCCAAATTTAATCTTTAGGTATACTATGTGCCACTCTTCTGGCTGCTTTATCAGATGGAATTGCTGTGAATTTCTCTAAGTGCATAAAGTAACAGTCTTTCTACATAAATTTCAGTAAAGTTAAAATGTATGTTAATTAGATTGTGCACCCAGTGCTGTAACAATGCACATCCTTTGACATTTCTTTGCCATGTTTTGAAGATTCCCTTCACTAATGCAGGACAGACTGACTTCAGTTTTTTTCTGAAGATAGGTAGATTTCAGTTCCTGCCAAACATATGGAAATGTAGGAACTGACTGCCTCATCTGGTCTGCTGCCCTGTTTTTGATACTGTCAACAAGAGACCTTCCAGAGAAAGTTCAGGGGAAACTCTGGTGGATAATTACGGGGACACTCATTCTGGTATTAATACTTGTCTTACTGTTCTGCTTTAAGCTGGAGCTTTATATTGGAACTTTCAGCTGAGTCCAGACCAAAACATTTGCAGATTCTTTCAGGAGTGCCGGACATTTAGCAATATTAACACGTGCATTACAAATGGATATACACTGATATAACTTAGAATGACATATTATCTTTAGCATTACTCAGTGGGATAGAATTGGACCCCATCTTCCTCTAGGTGCCATTTCGGGGCATATAAGAGCTATATACATAATGCATTGCAGGGAGCTGAGAAGGTGTCTCAGCAGCGTGCCTGTGATGTACTGGCACCATGAGCTACATAGATCTTACCCAGAATATTCCTGCACTTCTCAGTACTGCATTCTCTACTTCTCAATTACTTGCAAAGATGGGCTTATTTAATATGAATTTCCTTGTACTCTGCACATATTCAACCAGGAAGAATAGTGTCATGTTTCCACGAAAGCACCACACAGATTCTGCATTTTAAAATGCACAGCTGGTGATCTTCCTTCGGACACTGTGAAATGCACATTCACAAGGAAATGAGTCTGAGCATAGTAACATTATAATGACATCTTGAAAGCTCCTTAGGTAAGGTGTTTAATCATACTGAATAAACCTTCAGTGGATATTACTATTTAAAGGAGAATGGAATGACTAGCTTTCCTTGATAAATGCAAGTATTTAAATCACAAGTTAGCTGCCAATGGTCAAAAGCAAGATGTTAAAATGCAGTGACACAATATAGACAACATATTCTCAAATAGGCAGTAAATAAAGTCACTTAGCTATCCCATCTGGATATTACCCATATGACATTGCCAGGAGCAAGTCCTTAGTTCACTAACATCTGATGGACCAGATGTTGCAACTGGAAGAATTCTTTCCACTGCTCTGCACCTCAGAACAGAAGGGTGTGATGTACCATGGAGAATGTACCTTCCGCACCTTGTTGTGCAGCATTTTCCCCAGCACTTTATTTCTGGGAAAATAATTTAAATCATATACACAGGAAATATTTAGGAAACAAAGCATGTTTATTAAAACCAAGATACTGTTATTCTAGAAGTGTTATATTTTGGTTATGAAATTGTTAAGATTATTTCATAATCTAAGTTTGAGGAATATTTCCTCTTTAAAAATCTACTAAACATGTAGAAAAAAGTCGATCGTATTCTGGAAGATTTTGTAGCCATTTCTCCTGAACACTGAGAATTAAAGAACTATGTGCTAGATTCTGACTTTCTCTGTTTTGCAGATGGTCCTGTGTCAGTTGGAATGAGTCTGGATATTGCCAGCATTGATACAATATCAGAAATAAATATGGTATTGTAGCTTTTGCAATCTTTTGTTTTGCTTGTTGATAAGCTAATGTGTTGTGATTACAGCTGCTGGCAATGTAATGTTGAAGCTTTTCTCCTTGTACAGTCAATGTGTGTTAGGAGATGGAATTTTATTTTTCACTGCAGATAGTGGTTGTAGCACTATAATAAGCATAGAAATGCAGATGCAACTCACACCTTTCTCAGATAGAAACAGAAATTTGCTACAGAGTATTAATCTTAATGAAAGGCATGTAGAGCAGTATTTATTTTCCAGATGAAATGTCTAAATATTTATGCATTTCAGAAAATTAAAGATATATTCACATCTTTGAAGATACTCCCTTTCCTTGTGATTAGACACAGCTGAACTCATTGTTTTTCTCTTTTACTGTCACACACTAATTTATTCCAGATGTTTCATCACATCTGTATCATTTATTTTTGAATGAACTATGAAATGGAGTATTCTTTTCTAATTAAAATTCCTCCATTGGTACATAGAATAAAAGGAAAAAAATGTGTGTGTATATATATATATGGGTGTGTATATATACATATGTATAAAGTACCTCAACATTTCATTACTCAGGCTTCCAGCAGAAGTTGAATACTAGAATTCCTCTGTACTTAGTTATTATTTAGAAAGAGGGAAGTAAGGTCAGAACTTCAGATGAATTTATCATACTGATAAAAACACACCATAAAATAAAAGCTGAGTAAAAGGGGCTAAGAAATAGTGTGATTTTAATGTAAGACTATGAGGCATATTTGGGTCAAAAGTGAATTGAGAGTTATATTAAAATTCTTAATAAATTTGGCACCACTGTTTCCTGTGTGATGCTCAAAGGATAAATTGTGATAAAAGATGATGATTCCCTTCCTATTTCACTAAATTCTTTTTTCTATCTGAATTTATACAACATTTCCCAAAGTTCTATAAAAAATGCATTATTTAGTAGTTTGTTAGCAACCACTTATACAAATCATTTTAAAGTTTAAAGATTTACACAGCCAGATTATCTGCTTTCAAAACTCCGAAGACTTCAGCTGATTTATAGCCCCAGACTTAAGCCATCATCTTTTACTGTAAAATTCCAGTGACCCTAAGAACAAAATCCACTCAAGATAATATTTCTTAATGATATCAACCTCATATCAAGTGAAGTGCTGGAAAATGTGGCAGTACAAGAGCCAGTACAACTGCTACTAGTGTGCCAGCGTTTAAGAACGGGACATGGAGAGTCACAGGCTATTTGACCCCAACAGCTGCTTCCATTTACTTTAGTAAAACAGAATATAATACAGGCTTGCTCTGTATGATAATTTTGCTTTCTCTCTTTTAGGACTACACAGCTACTATATTTCTAAGACAGCGATGGACCGACGAGAGACTTTGTTTTGATGGTAATAAGAGTTTAAGTTTAGATGGTCGGCTTGTGGAAATGCTTTGGGTACCGGATACCTTCATAGTTGATTCCAAAAAGTCTTTTCTTCATGATATCACTGTTGAGAATCGTCTTATAAGAATATACCCTAATGGAACAGTCTTGTATGCTCTACGGTATGTATATACTACATATCAGCCTTTATATTTGGTATTTACTTAAACTTTAAACTTTCCAGGTTAGCATGATTTTGTGCTTAAGAAACAGGTTTATTTCTAAAAGTAGAATATGCATGGCCTTGTAGTTTTATGAATATATAATATGATTGGCCAGGTTGATTAAATTCTTAAATTTAATAATACATCATCTTTTATTCTCTAAATAGACCCTTTTGTTTTCACATAGACCAAATACAAGAATTGCGTATTGCCATTCTAGTTTTTCTTTTCCAATGAAGTCATCACAGATGAAAGCCAGCTGTGATGATTGATTTGCATTATTTATTGAAGGTTGTCCTTTATAATAGATTTTGATAAATATAAAAAAATATTAAAATGTATTGGAAAGTATCAACAAAGAAAAAAATGCATTTTGTAAATGAGAAGGCAGCAAGAGGCAGCCTTTTTTAGACTGCCACAAATCTATTCTGGAGTGGTTTCCTCTTTGGGATGCTATTACTATTTCACATTGACTAATAACAAAGACTAGCCTTTTTTTTTTTTTTTTTTTTTTTCCCCCCTTGCAATAGATATTTGCCTGAAAGTAACAGTTGAGGTTGGATACATGGCTTATTTTTATTTTTAGTGATGAACAATTTTATTGCATTAATAATCAGCAGGTTTGTTTTTTTTAAGGATCACTACAACTGTTGCATGCAGCATGGATCTGACCAAATATCCAATGGATAAGCAGACATGTACTTTGCAACTGGAAAGCTGTAAGAAAGTTAATATTTATTATTTTGATACAATTAGAAAAATATCTCTGGTCTTTTCAAGGGCTGCCTGATATTATCAAAGAGACTAGAATTTTTCAAAGAAGCCAAGGGACAGTATGTGACCAGTCTGTGCTGAATTACAATAGTGTCTATATACAAAGGTATATGCATGAGGTATCACTGAAAATAGCATGGCAGTATTGAAATGCTGCCACACTGTTAATGATTAAACAAAATCTCAGGAGATTATCACAGGCCTGGTTTTGCAGCACATGCTGCAGTTATTCAGTTGGTCTTCAGGGGGAGTTCTCTGAGCAGACATGTTCCAACAGAGCTGGGAAAAAATATTACTAAATTTTTTTTTCTGTTTCAGATAGAATGTTGTGGGGTTTTTTTTGTTTGTGGTTTGTTTTTTTTTTTTTTTTTTTTCCCTGAGGCACAATTCCTTTAGGAAAGAAAGAAATTAGAATGAGTTTGTTTTTAAGGCATAGAGTTCATATTTAATTAATTTACTGTCTTCATACTGAAAAAGAGGTAATTGCTTAGACAGTTCTGTTCTGAGATGGATATATACAGATCCTTCTATGACTTATTTAATTGTCTCTATGGCAGTGCCCTGGGTAAAAATGCCATCAGTTGATGGACCAAGACTAAATATACCTTTATAGGTTCTTATTTTATCAATCAATGTCCTTATTAAAATATGCACTCTACTACTTGTAGACATGGTCACTTTGTAAATACCCAAGTGTTCATGTTTACAGTTAACTTTTTGCTATTCATATGATAAGACTCTTGAAATATTTTCACATGAGATAATGTAAAAGGACACCCAATCCTGCAAAATTAAAATATATATTAAAATATATGACAATACATATTCAAAGTCTTTTGGAAGGTTTTTCAGTACTTGCAAGTTTTTTCTTTAAGATTTCAGATGTGTTTGTGTTCTTTATCTCCTGTTGGTAATGACCAGTTAGAAGACTGCTTCAAAGTTTCAGTTTAGATAGAAGTACAAAGGTAATCCACCCCAAAACCTTCCTCACACAGAAATCCCTCTAGAATAAGCAATTTTAGAAGATCTGTTTAACAAATAGTAATTTGAATTATAAATTGGATTGATCTATTATTTTATATTTCTTTGGAAGAGCATATTGGTAAGTCAAGACATATGGTTTTAAATGAGCAGTGTTGCCTAATGAGTCATTAAATACTTTCTCTAGTTCTGGAATGAAATATATGTCCCATAGGAACTTAAATCTATTTGACAGGATTAAAAAAGAAGAATTCCCTATATAATTAAAAATAAGCATTTTCCAGAATGATTCCATCTGTTTTTCAAAAACACACAAGTGACTCTGGTCTAAGGGGAAAACAGTAATGGCCTCATAAATGCTTCCATGACATTGGTGTTTAGTTTTAAGGAAGATGGCTGGAAACGATAAATGCAACAGGAAAGTGTGCATCTTTAGCTGTTGCCCTTTTTCTTCAGTGCACTGTAATACTTTCTTTTGGTTATGCTGGAAATGGTGTTTGTTTCCTCATGAGATATCTATGTTAATTTATAGATGAATAATGACATAATCCTACAATACTGCTTGCAAATACCATTACCTGGAATTAAGAATTGTGAATGCAAGTGTGCATACACAGCCACACAAATAATGACATTTATAGATAAAATTTAAAATATATAGCTAATATTTGAACTGAAACAAAGTGTTAGGACTTTTATTGATTACTAATCTAAAGACAAACATGACATGATATTATCAAGTAATGGCTTTACATAGTAAACCATCCCTAGTGGACTTTACAATATGCTATTCTGCTATTACTAGTTAATACCATTGATTGACTTGCACGTTCTGTGCAGCAAAATACATTTCAGCCAAAATGTCTATTGTTTTTTTTCCCTTTGTTATTGCAACACTTCAGAAGGTAGCACAGGCATGTGTTAGGAGAAAGAGAGTTGCCAGTCTGTGTGTCTGTTGATATGGCAGATGTGACATCTGGCAACTTAGAGGGCTCCTGTTTCAGTGCTGCTGGGGGGTTCATGCTGTCTGCTATGGTATGGGACAGCACGTTCATTCATGCTGGGCTGCAGGCTTTTTTCTCCCCTCCCACCTGGCCCTCAGGCCTCCAGTCCAAGTATATATTCATGTTGTGGGCTCATCTTTGAAATTTTATTTCCTATTTGAACATGTCCTTTAGCAGTTATTCACTGAAGAGCCATGTGAAGGCACTTAACTTGTGCTTGACAATCAGGGAAAATTAAAATTAGCAACAGAAAGGTAAAGAAGCTCATTTGTATTAGGCATTATGAATGTTTAATCCCAAATTTACTATTCTTGTAGTTAACCCCGCTGACATTAGCTTCTTGTACTGTATCAGTGAAACACAGGAGTGAGACAGCTTGGGCTTGAGGAATTAGTCAGAAAGAAAACTCAGTTTCATGTAAAGAGAATAGAGATTACTTGTAAAAGCCAAATAAGGTGGCTTAAGGATTTGTCTCTTTAAACTTTTAAAGCATTTTATAATTAGTAAAGTATTAACCCCCTGAATGAAGAATAACTTTGCACAGAGGGAGTACTGTGCTATTTAAATTTACTGACTATTTTGAAATGAAATTTCTTCACAAATAGAGGTTGGGAATTATTATTTTCAAGGAAATTACATATAAAGGACCACTAAAACCTACTAATTGTTCAGCTAATGAAAATACTTTGGAACAAAAATGATTCTATTAAAGCAAAGAAACTGCATTTGGAGATATAGTAGTTGTCACCCATTCAGGCATTGAGAATTTCTCCCATGTCCCACGACTCAGAAGACTCAATATCTTGTAAAAAATAAATAAGAATTTATGGTGGTACTCTGTAGTTCTTTGGACTTTAAATATCTGCAGTTCATTTATACTGAAGGGAAGTAAAATGAATCCATGCCTAGAGTCATGCAATAAAAACTGCTTCTACGAACCTCTTTGTTTTTCTGAGGACAATGCAATAATTTCTTTATGGGGAATGTTACTTTTATTTTTCATCTACCAGATCTGGGAAATTTTCCAATATGTGGGTTTTAGGGAATCGAGAACTTAGCTTGGATGTACATGCTTTTGGCTTACTTTGTTGACACAGCAGTGTTTTGGCTTTAATTGCTATAAAAGTGATAACATGAGGAGAGATTCCTGGTCATGATAACTTTTCAGAAAACTACCAATGATGGTGAAAACATGATTTACATTTAAAGAATAGTCAGGAAAATAATTTCCAGGTGAAATTGTAATTTTCGTAGGTAACCAGCACAGCGTTTTCTTGAAATGAAATTTCTGAACTCTTGTTTTTCTTACATTAAATGGCAGTAGCAAATCAGCACTTTTTTTCTGACATTGCAAGAACCAAAGCCATTAACTAAAAAAATGTTAAAAATGCTCCTTTAAAAAAAAAAAAAAAAAAAAAATTTATTTCAATGCATATCTGTTTGTGTATTTTTGTGATTCTAGAGCTTTGTTCTTTTTGCAGCATATACCGCTGTGCAATGTATTGCATTATTGTGTCACACTGTAATTTACTTACAATTGACTGGAGTCTAAAAATAATAGTCAGCTCATGTTGCTGGTTCCTAAGCTTAGTTATTAACTTGCACAATGTAAGTCTGTCAAATACAAGAGTGATCGATCTAAGTAAGCTAAAGGAAAAGATGTTCAAAAGCTCCCAGTTAACATGCAAATTACATTAACATAATCTTGAATTAATCATATACACTAGCCTGAAAATTGCTTGCCTTTTAATATAATGGCAAAAAGCTACAGAGTTATTTTAGCTATGATTGTGCTGCATATTGACAAGTGTGTGCAAAATACAGTTGCTTTCTGATAGATGATTCATGTCCCATCTCAGCTCCTAATTACTACTTGAAGGTTAAGAGGAAATCTCCTGGGGCCCCTGAAGCGTGCCATGCTGTCGAGCCTGCAGAAACATCAACATCTAAGCTGGTGTCCTTGGGAAGCATCCAAGCTCCTATGCCAAAATGTCATCCCAAGTGACAACCCAAGCCCAGCTCAGAGCACAGTGCCATCTCATAGCAGCCCCCCTGCTCTCTTCACCCCTTCGTCTCTGTGAGAATGAGAACCAAATGCATTACATCGAGAAACAGCAGCCTGGGAGGCATTAAAGGGCAATCTTAATGTTTATTCCAAATGCTGACAGTGCTGTAATTCATAAAATCTGCATTTCTTTAAGCTTAATAGCTTATGCCTTTAGAATACTATGTGGTACTAATCTCTTTTATTAGTTTACATTGTCTATACTGGAACAAAATATATAAAAAAGACCACCTGCAAAAAAGTCAGCTTTTAAATGATCAAACTTTGCATGTTATTGGGAGTTCTGTTGCAAACATTCTGCCAAAAGCCATCATTGTTTATATCTAATTGTGCTGTCAGATGGACAAATAAGAAACAGCTGAACCATAAGTAAGTTCAACACAAAATAGTTGTTGTGTAAAATAAACACTTTTGTTGGCTTGTGTATCTCTACAGGGGGTTATAACATCAATGATGTCATGTTTTACTGGACTAGAGGAAATGATTCTGTTCGAGGTTTGGACACACTCCGGCTGGCACAATACACAGTAGAAGACCACTTTACCTCAGTATCTGAAGCGGTATATGAAACAGGTAAAAACACCCTTCTAACACTTTCTAAGTACAGTTTGGAGTATGGCTCTGGAAACAAAGCAGCATTAAGGAGCTGAGCACATTGCTTTCTCTTAGCATGACAGTTTCCATTTTTTGCTAGATTACGTTCTTGAAACCACTTTTCCAAATGTTACCAGCAGAGACCCAGTTAATGTAAAGGTTGAGAGTTTTTGAGCATTTTCTTGGAGGCTATGTGTTATCTAAAAGGTGATAAACAAAAAATGTACTACTGCTTCTGTGTAAGTCTTGTGAAGAAAGAATGACTTGAACGTTTAAATTGAGGTGAGACTAGGGACCCTGGGTACCCAGTTCAGAACAGTTCCCAGCCTTCCTGGAAATAGTCGCTCTGGATTTTTGTGGCAAGTTGAAAGCCTCTATTCAGCCATGGAAATTTCCTTGAATATACCGGTGCTTTTGTAATGGCAAGAATGGTTTCATGGATAGTGCTTCTTGGAGTTTCTTTTGACCTCAGCAGCCTTTGACTGGCCTGGTGGGCAGCACAGCTTGGGTTGCCCAGACTGAAGTTCCTTTGCCTAGGTAGAGGTCAGAAGTATTTCTACAGACCTGCTCTTCTGCTGATCTTAGGAAACTACTGTAGAAAGTTTAACTGCAGGGCTTAGTGTCATGAAAAAGTATGCTCCTGTTTATTTTCCAGAGACTTTGAAAGGGCTTTCAGAGAGTTTAAGACCTGCCAAACCTGCTTTATGCTTGTTGAGTTACATTTAGGTCCTTCGTTGCTGCTTTTCACTGCATATTCACTTCTCTTCTGCTAAAAACAACATGTCAACCAAAAGGGTGATATTTAAATGAAGATGCTCATCCTTTAAAGCTGTAGTTTCACCAGAGGATATGTTACTAATTCTAAGTCACAAAAGTATATTTTCTCTGTTTCGTTATTTGGTATTTCTGCCTTAATATATTCAACCATAATAATTCAACACAGGGAAACTTTTATGCACTTATTTCAGGTATTAATTCAGGATAAAAGTCAAAATTCTCTACACACATATAAAAGTAGTAATGAAATACATACTAGCGGTATCCTGCTACTTACATAAGAGACATCTGCGTGTCTTGCTCCTTTTTATATCTTCTGGGCAAGCAACATCAGGTTCAATCAAAGGAGAATAATCCTTTTCTGCTGTTCTGCCCAGATGGGTATTTGGACCTGTTCCCCATGCAGGAAAGAGGAAGAGGAAAACTCCTTAATTCTTACAACCTGCTATCACAGAGTTCAGTCTCTAAAGCTAAAAAAAGTTCTATTATTTTTTTTACTAGATAGAATAAAACCAATTTCCGGTTGTAACTGAAGAGGCATGATCAGATGAACTGTGCTCTTTTCAGTAAATGATGCTGTCTTCCTCCCTTTATGTTGGCAGGAATCATACATGTAAAGGAAATAAACCACTATTAATACTTTTTAACACATGCAACATTATTAGATTAAAATTCCCACACCTGCTCGTTTCAGTTGTCCTGTTCAGGAAAGCCAAGTTATCAACTACTATGCAGTACTTTTAAAATGAATTCTCATAATCCTCTTAATTTGCTGTGGAGTCATTATGAAATAGGCACTATTTTCTACACATTTTTTTTTAGGAAAGCAGTGCCTACTGTAGCTCATACTAGAAGAAAAAAAACAACCAGATTATGGAACTATGTAAGAAATTTCAAAATGAAAAACAATGCTTCCTTAACACCATTAATAGACATCTGAGAGTATTTTATAAAATAACAGTTACATTATAAATAACAGTTATTTGTAACAGTTGTGTTTCAAAGGGGTAAATGTAAAGATATGAGAGAAGAGCTGTGTATAGTATTTCCTAACACAGCAAAAAAAGCAATTAGGATTTGATACTCTGTGAACTTGAACAGACATTGCAGCTGCTGTGCAAGTGAAATATTGTACAACAATGCAAACCCCAAGTTCATGCAGAGCCACTGACAGACCCAGATTTAAAATGTCAGCAAAATCCCTGCATAAGTTACTTCAGTAAATTTAAGAAAAGGGCATTGTGGATTAATCTTGTTTATAGAACAGCATGTATCACATAATAGTAATTATATTATTGTAATCACATAATAGTGAAGTCACTTTGAATAATGTTAGCTAGATTGCTGGCTAGGGTTTGGTACTGATTTCATTTTGGTACAGACATAAACAGTGATATAAAAATCTTGCCCTTCTTATTGGAAAAACAAAAGTAATGAAGGACTGTTACAGCCTATCTTTTTGTGTAAATAATTATAGAAATAAGGCTGAAATACGCTTTTAAGAATTCATTTAATCTATTCTCATGTTGCAAAGCAAGGTCATCTATATCTACAGCCTATTTCCTGACAGATGTTTCTAGGAGGAGGCTAGACAAACCTCCAAAGTGTCTGCTTCACCCTCCCTATATGACTTTTTCTGGTGACTATTTCATGCATATTTTCCTTATGTCTAATCTTGATCTCTTTTGCTGCATTTCAAACACATATGTGCATATAGAAGGCAAATTTCTTGCTATTTCTCAGCAGCCCTTCCACTATTTCAGGACAGATATATCATTACCTAGACCAATGATTTCCTTCTTTTTAATTCATATAAACAGTTTCCTATATCTCCTGCCTTTGCTTTTGTTCTCCCATTGAATTTCTTGTCTCTTTACTGATGTGCAGCACCCAAAACTGGGTACCCTGTCCTCATCAGATTTCCTCCATAGAGGGAAGGTTTGCTTAATGCATTTCATGAACTCTGTTCCTATTTATCCATTATGGATTGATACTTGCTTTTCTTGCAGAAAAATATTATATATTTTTACCTTCATTAGTTTGTGATTCCTTCTAGTACTACACCTTCTTTATTGTGCTGTCGCTATATATTCCCCGTGCTCTGTTTAAGGAGCTAGTACTTCCCATCTGAGTGGAATTTTGTACTTGTGAGTGTACACAAGGAATTTGTACTCTGAATGGGAATCTTTGTACTTGCTTTTGTTGAACTTTATCTTGTTTTACTCAGCCTGATATTTGTTGAGATAATTTTGTACTCTGTTACAGTTCTCCAGTGTGCTAATGCTCCTCACTTAAAAGACGCTTGCTATGTCATCATGTTTGTTAGTGAGCAGTACTGGGCACAAGACAGACCCCATGTGTTCCCACTTGATAAATCATGTTCCTATTTTTACTGCAAGTAATAGCTAATTAATCTCAACTAACATTTTTAATTGGAGAAAGAAACAAAAAAAATCATTTAATACTTGAGGCTATTTGGCTGTTGATAGCTTTTCTTCTGGCTTTCCTTAATGCTTGCTCTCACTACTGCAACCCTCCTGCCAAGTCTTCAGTAGCAGCAGGAATGAAGACAGCTTGCTCAGGTCTAGTCTAAGACTGAGTCTTCAACCAGAACCCAGAAGGCAGGGAGAGTTATGTCAAGCAGTCAGGGCTCTCAGTGCACTTCCTCACTTAGAAATCTGTGAAGTCAGTAGACATATTCAAATAGTGTTATTTTGGCAGAACAGAGGGAAAGAAGTGACAAAAGCTCCAAGTTAGTCTCCTCTCGATGCACAAAGACAAGACACTTGTCCTCTTGAAGAAGATTGCAAAGTCAGCTGGCTGCTGTTCCTTGTCTGCAGTCACCGCAGGTTGTGATGTTTATCACAAATTCTGCTTTAGCCTCCATGGGCCAGAGACCTTGTCAGACCTTGGCTATGCAGTGTTAAAACTCTGGTGACCCCTGGCCCCTCCATTACTGGCTTCTCAGGTAGGAGGTCATGACTAAGCTTTTAACAAGTTGCTTTAATTTATGGTTAGTGATCTCAAAATAAAAAAAGCATATAAAATATATATATATAAAATCTATAGAGGGTGTATAAATATAACAGACTCCTACACAGAGTGTATGTTCATCAGTCACAGACTCTTTTTCTCAAAATAGAGGCATAACCTTGCTTTGTCATACAGGCGCATCTGCTGTTTCCCAAGGCTGAAAATATCTCTTAAGCTAACAATCAAACTTTTCTAGGATTTTCCATTCTTCTTTGTTGAGGTATGGTACATTGAGTAACTTCTCTCACTCCCTTTATCGGTTCTTTTATAATCTGTAATTTCTCTCCAACTGTTATTTCTGAGAACATCTTCTTTGCTGTACAAGGCTTACAAACAAACTAAGACCTGTGTTCAGTGTAATTTTATCTGTTGAGTCTTTGGTCAGCCTTGACTAAGATGCAAGCAGTTACATATACATATTTATGTGTTGCCCTATTATGTTCAGCTTGCCTATCTGAGCTCACATAATCACTCTTTGTAAGCAATGTTTTCTTCTTGAGATGATGTTGAGAAGTTTTCCATCATGAGTTCTTTTTGTGATACTTCGGCAATGTAGAACAGTTTAGAAAGAAAAGTTTTGGAAAATGCATTGAAAAAATTAGAGTAACAGAAAAACATATGGATATGAAATGAATGGAATGAATATTAATGATATTAAGAAGAGCCTTTTTTTTGTTAACTTCTAGGAAGTTCTTTGTAGTATAGATAGAAATAAAGACTTAGAAAATTTCTGTGGCATATTTTTTTGGTAAGTGTTTGGGTTTGGTTTTTTTTTTTTTTTCAGGTAAGCTAAATGTATAAAAATGTCTGCACACAAACACTACATGAAAGGGTTTGTCTCATTCTTAGATCATTTGAAGTTTAAACTTAGGTTTTTATGAACCATTTTCATGAAGATGAAACACATGTTGAGAAGCCTGGCCTGATCTTTCTTTTCCTCTAGTTCACCTCTGACACACAAGTAGGAAAAGAGGTAGTTTACAAGATGTTGACTGCGAAGAAGAGAAAACTGATTGCTCTCTGAGCTGTAATGACATATTAATGATACATATTGACACCCTTAGCATTCTACATCAGTCAGAAAATTGCATTTCAGTTGCACAGCTTGTGGGGTAAAAGTGGGGACATTACCTGTTCCTTAATGCATATGTTCATTGAAAACAAACACTAAAAACTTGCATACTGAAAACTACTTTTTCAGCACATAGTTAAGGCAGTAAAATTCTATTTAAAGCTTTCCTGTACTGTGCCCTTAAAAGGTGCAAAAAGAGAAGAAAATGATGTATTTGTTGAGTTATACTGATGCACTTTTGTGAGAGGTACATCACATGTCAGCTGGCACCCAAGGGGTTAGCATGCATATTTCATGACAGAGAAGAATGTGCTCTTTGTGCCTGACTGCACACCCCTGTTCAGGATACCAAAGTGCTTCTTACATAAAGAGTGGTATGGAGCTGTCTTTTACAGGAGTAGAGTTCATCAAAAAGTCCACAGGAAGCAGCCATGGGGAAGATGCTCGTATCTCATAACTGTAGAGTAAAAGTTAGGAACTGGTGACAGCATTTGTAGAGCATCAGTCCTTCCTTCAGGCACCTCTGCTGTCACCATCCACTGGTCAGAGAGCAGCAGGAAAGAGCAGAAATGCAGTGTCCTGCCATCAGCTGGCAACAGACAATATAGAAAAATGGAATAAACAACAAAATGAATGACCTAGGGTGATAAGGAAGCCTGTTTAGGTTTTTATCTATTTCTCAGGCAGTACAGCAATAGTCAGTGTTGATAAAATCATCAGTATTATGGCAAGATCTATATGAAGTGTCAAGATAGGTGGTACCATGAATTAGAATATTGCTTTTAGAAGCCAAAAGCAAAACTTTAAAGGGAAGTTGTGAAGAGGAATAAGCCAGCTTTTCTTGCCTTGAGAAAGATCTGCCTTAGACCTAGACATACACCTACCTGCTCAGCTACTGGGAAAGAGTCCATGCTGGTATAATTTTTATGATACTGAAACAAAAGTAGTCATCTATAACCAACTGAAATAGGAATTCTTTCACCTCTTTCTACTTCTGTCCTCTAGTAAATTCTATAAATCAAAGAAACTCAGCTTAATCTTCTTTTTGATGTGGGGTGACCTAGGTGGAATACTTCACCTTCTGTTATGGGTTTAGAGTGTGTGTACTGACAGTCATTTAAGTTCAGATGCATCTGAGAAACTGTTGAACAGAGTAATTTCTTACTTTGGTAAGTGCTAACATTATGACTTTTCTGCAGTTAGCACAGAGATTATTTCCATTATCAAATATAAATCAGAGCAGTCACACACTTAGGTAACATCCATCATGGACCAGAAACTTGAATGAAAAGGATCTTCTCATTTTAATGCAAATATTTTGTTGTCAATAAGACTCAGGCAAGGGGCAAACTTGACAGTTTTGAGGAGTCAACTTCAGCTTTACTTGAGTTAACTCTAGTATAGTCAGGACCAGGATTACATGAACCATTTCACTTTTAATCTGACTGATAGCCTCAGATGTGCATTTCAGAGGCAAAGAGATACAGCATTGCTATCTCATGTGCAACTCACATAATAGGAGCAACAAATCTGTTTCTTTTTAAAGGTGGTAACTTTTGGTACATATGGAGCATAGATGAAAAAAGGACTGTATTTTTTTCCTATTTTCTTTTTGTCTTGTTGCTCATTTCTTTAGCATGGTAAGTATGCTTCTCATGCTGTTTCTTGACTACTTCTTCCTTAAGTTTATTATAGGTGCTCATAGGAATTCTATGTACAGTTTGCTTCAACATTTCCATTATAAAAGCTCTTCTAAATTCTTTAGAGAAATGCTGTTGTTGTTATTATCATGTTCATGATGTGTCTTTGGAATCTGGCAAGTAGAAAACCTTAAGGTTAGAGAAATGCCTTTTCTTTGTTTCCCCCAAAGCCACTCAGCTCTAAGCTGTTATATCTCTTTGTTTCTCTTTGTTGTTCACATTGCTTCAGAAGTTTTTGGCATCAGAAAAATAATACAAAAGAACACAAGAACATTCAAAGGGCTTGTCTACACTTGGAAATTGCAGCAAAGTGGCAAAGTGTATCTTTCAGGTTTGGTATTTTGAACTAACTTCCTATGTACACACAGGCTTTTATACAAACGTGAACAGAGATACAGTTGGAGGGCACTAACAAGGAGAGGGTATCACTATATGGCTGTTATGGATTAGCTGTTTCAGAGTTTTCCTTCTTAAAGACAAACTCTAACTACAGGAAATCCCAAGTGCCTGAGGTACCCTGCATGAAGCACAGTCCAGTCTCTTCACTTGTCTTTGCTGGGTACATGGCTCTATATCCTTCCCCTTGGTCAGCACAGAAGCACAAGAGAAATTACTTTTGTGGTGCATTCAGTTTTCTGATGATGGTTTGCACCTTCTGCACTCTCACACAAATTCTTGGTTGACACCCTTCCCTCACCATTCCCCCATGGAGGCCATGACATCGTTCCTTGTGTGCTAGCTGCAACCATGCCACTATAATGACCATTTGGGGTACAAACACTGCAGAGTAAATCTTGTCTTCTGTGCAAAAGTATGTTTGAGTTCTAGTTAAGTAGCAAGCAAAATTAATAAAATCCTTAATAGTTTTTATTAGGGTTTTAAATGCTTGCTCTCACACACTAAGAAGCCACAAGCTTACAGTTGCCTCTACAACCTGAATTCTCTTTCCCTAAATATGTTTTATGTTATAGTCTTTTGTTGTACAAACTGAGTGTTGTTCCATAGTACTAGTGCTTGATTTAGTGCAAGGATGAGTGCAGGCAGCAGCAGAGGTAACACTGCACAGTCAGCTCTTAAGTTTTGCACTTCCTAGCTTTTGAGTGCTTTACTTTGGTCTGCTTAAACTTAAAAGAGAATTAAAGTCTACTGTCCATCTTTGTATCCCTTTTTTTATCAGTCAGAAACTTGAAGAACTTGGTATGATGAACTTACTCTTTTCTTAGACTTTTTTGTATTTGTAGCCTCAGGAGGAGAAAGAACTGACACCTAAAGGACTAATTAGTTTACTAGTGAAAAGGCAGAGTCAGTACTGCAGAAAAGATGAAGTCAGTTTAAGATTAGAAATTAGGCATTAATTTTGAACAAACAGAATGATTTTAATTGTAACAGATGACTGTGAGTAATGGTGGATGCTGCATGTCTGCATATCCTCAGATTAAGTCTAGATGCCTATGTGATAGGTGGACTATATTCCAATCAAAGTGATTGACTTCAAAGCAAGGGATAATTGGGGAAATTCAATAATTTGTGATTAGGGTCAGACTACATACTCTAGTGTTTTGGGGTTTTTTTCTGTTTTTAAGAGTTCTGTGAAACTTTATTCTCTGGATGTAATTTATACACTACATTTAAAACTGGAATTTTACCAATCCTTTTTCTAGCCTGGGAGCAAGAAGACATTTCTGGGCATCCATTACTTGCACTTCAAGCTTTTAAAAGTACTTTTCTTTTATTCCATGTCTCAGAGTGCACCTGAGGGATGTACAAATGGCCCATCTATGCATACATATATTGTTGTTGCTAAAGTGCATTTGCTTTTTTGTAATTCTGTCCTGAATCACAGCATGCAGCATTGGAAACAAATATAGGTCCTGGAGATCATCATTTGTTGGATTAAAATAGATGGTCAAAGCTATCTGACCACAGATGTTCCAGCATAATTCTCACTGGTATTCTTGTTCAAGAATTTAGTTAAAATAATATTTACAAAACCCTGGATACTTCAACACTTCATTTTGAACCTTGAACTTCAGAATAAAAGGTCTGTTCTGCACATTTAAGTTAGTAAAAATCACACTTTTGTCTTGCCTTGATCTGTTGGACTGGTAACAATTTCAAATCCTTCATTTCTATTGCCCAAGTATAGCCAAGTTATGCTCAGTTAGTGAGCTGGATATAAAATTCAGGGTCTGCTTACCAGTGTGCTGTTCTCTAATGAAAGTCAATTCTGTCTGTGGGCACAAACTCGTCTAGAAATCACTCAATTAGAAGCAAACCATTTGGGCTGTAACAGTGACACCACTTAGAACCACAAACACTATAATGCACTAATGTTAAGAAAAAATATTGAAGGTGTAAAGACATTGATTTTAAGTGAAAAAGAAGAGGTAGGTCAGCACTATCAGAGAAGGTACCTTTGATCCATATTTGAGCAACAGTAAATGAAAAGAAAAGCAAAATAAACGAGATATCTGAGGCGGATAAAAATAAGGACCCATGCTAATTTAATAAAATTGCTATTGTTATTATGCTAGTTTGTACAGTAGCTCATTGTGGTTATACTTATGAATACCCACAGGAAAATACATATGTGATTTCAAATTTTCTTGCATTGTCTTATATAATGAAACATCCTTTCCACACATGGATTGATTTATTTTTTTTTTCTTCACTAATCCTCAGTGAATTTTCAATTCAAGATGTCTTTAATGAAACTCTGGGTATGGTGACTGTGTGTTATATATTTTAATTTTTTCCTTCAGTTCAGTTTAAATTGAGTCTTCATGGTAGAACTTTTCATCACAATGTTTTATTTCTTTCAAGCTGGTTTGTTAAGCTTTTGCTGGATTGGAATGTACTAAAGTAATACAGGTTCATAATTTAAATAACTTTTTATGAATTGCACCTTCATAATATTTCTTTTCCTGCTCTTTCCACAGGACGTTACCCAAAACTAGTGTTTCACTTTGAACTCAAGCGAAACATCTTGTATTTCATACTGGAGACATATGTACCATCAATCCTACTGGTTGTGCTCTCGTGGGTATCATTTTGGATAAGCCAGTCATCAGTTCCAGCCAGAATCTGCATAGGTGAGAAGCTGATAAAAAACCCAATAGAATTCAAACCAAGAGTTGGGTCATTAAGGTGCTTGCTTTATTGCACATACATGTTATCCATTTCCAAAAGTTGTGAACACTTCCGAGTTTTATGGAATTACTTTTATGGTTTGCCATTTGCAGTATGTCATGCAGATTCCCCTTAAAGCCTTGCTACTCTCTAACTAAGAAAACATCTTTGGGAGCCACAAGAGACTTGGAGGCTGGAGAGGCTGCTGAAAGCAATGGAAAAAACTCAGTCATTTTGGAAATAAATTCAACGTATCCAAACATGTGGCATCCACAGAATCATGAGGCTTTTGTAAGGTCTAATGATGCATACTAATTAACACATGAATAATAAGAAAATTATAAGAGATTAAATATAATGAATTTCAAATAAAGGATATTATGAAAAAGAAAGAATGCAAATCAGTTCTGATCAGACTGCAGGTGGGGTGGGAAAAACACTCCTACAGAATAGGGAAGAAAGAAAGATTTCATATCAAATGAAGCCAGTGGAACTGCACTGAGCAAAATGGTTTCTGAATGTTTTAAAGGGGACATTTGCATAGTATTGCAATAATAAGTATTAATAATAAATATATATTCTGTGACACCAAAATCTGTCTCATTTTAATTTTCAGTCTTCTCAGCTTTACAAACATTTTTCATGAGCATTTTTAAGCATTTAACTTCAGAATCATAAGTTCAGTAGAAATCCTCCTTTCCATAATATGACACATCAAATGCTGTGGAATACTAGGAGTTCACAGATCCAGGAATAACTTTCTTTTGTTGTAGTGCCCTTGCAGTACAGCACCTCCTTGCTATATATCTGTAACTTAGAATTTTGCATTCCACAGGTGTTACCACAGTCCTTACTATGACAACACTGATGATGGGAGCCAGGACTTCGCTTCCAAGTGCTAACTGCTTTATTAAGGCAATCGATGTGTACCTCGGTATCTGCTTCAGTTTCATCTTTGGAGCACTGTTAGAGTATGCTGTGGCTCACTTCTGCACTCTGCATCAACTCAGTTCAAAGGAACTTCCAAAGGTATTTTAATTCTTTGATTGTTGTCTTATGGAACAGACTTCTATTATACCTGCTAAAGAGAATGAACTATCTTGGCACTAATGTATTTAAGGAAGTTTCTCTTTTAGAGTAAGGACAGTCAAAATAGAATAACCTTGTGAAAAAAAAAGAAAACTATGTGTATACCTGGGACTTTTTGGAAGAGATCAAACAAACTGAAACTCTTCCATAATGAATCTCTCTTTGTCATAGACTGTATGACCATTTATCAAGCAGTGTGCTAGATGCATCACAAAAATCACAGGCACTTGTCTCACCAGCAATGGCACACATACACTAAATTACAGTTCAAAAATTAGACAGAGGTTGGTGACTTGATCTTATTGCAATACAGCAAAAAAAGAAAAAAAACCCCTCACATTCTGTTTATGAAACCTTCTTCACTTGCATGATACATGACTCAGTTTACTAGCAGACAGCTTCACATATTAGGTGTATCAGATCCCTATAGCCTTCTACTTACATCTTCTCTTTCAACAGCTGCAGCTGAAGCTCTGAATGGGATTCACTTTCTGTTCTGCATCATTATTATAGCAGCTCTTCTTGCTGTTTTAATGAGCTCACAACTCTGAAATACTGTGAAATATGATTTAAGTGAAAAGGATCAAATTAAAATAGGCATTTTTGAGTCTGGTCGTCATTGTCATCTTGCTGAAATAATCAGGACTGGTTCATGAAAAAGTTTTGTCACATCTTCCATCTCCAGTGTTTAGCACTGCTTTAATAAGCAGTGAGAAAGAAATGACAAGTGGGAAGTTGATTGTCTTGCGTCTTTTAATTATTAACACAATGTAATATGCATGATAGAAAAGAAAATTTTAAGCAGCTCTTGAAATTTCTGGATGAATAGAAAAAAAAGTAAAACGTGGAGAGTGAGAATAACAGAAAGAAAATGCAGGAAGAAGTTTGATTGACTGCTGTAGGGATAAATAGCCATAAGAAGAAAGATTGTTAACTATTTAAGCCAAACTAGAACAGAGCATCACAAATGCCTAAGCAAAGCTCCTCAGCAGGCTGAACAAGCCATATATTGAGTTCAAGTGGAGAAGCTTAAAACCAATGAAGATCAGCTTTTTTTTTTTTTTTTTTTTAATGTCTAGGTAGTTCAGCAATTAATATGGGATTTTTGCTGTTTGGGTAAGAGATAGAACATGCCCAGCAGCATGTTCAAAGTCATCATTAGAGCTTGGTGTGGGGAGAGGGACTGAAAAATGGACACAAGGATGATCCACCCAGTGGCTTTTAAAAGACATCAAACAAGGGAATGTCTGCAATTGGACACTTGTTTCGAATGAGGATTTGAGTGGAAAGCCTGAAAGTAATTTTCCTTGGCAAGATAACATCAGTGACAATTCCTTCTGAGTTTATCAATCTTGTAAAGTAAGTGGTTGTCATTTTGCTCAAAGAGCAGGAAAAAAAAAAGCTTATTGGAGGTTTGGGTAAGAAAGTAAAGTGTTTCAGTGCTTGGATGATTAAGCATCTTTGGATCTGTGAAGGGCACTTGTGACTACCCTTGCCTTTGCCAACCTCTGTAAGGTTCCCTTCCATCTGAAGCACATGTACTAGCACTTGTGGATGGAGCAGACATGGGAACTCAAGGACTGGAAAGACGTGGAGTAAGTAGAGGTACAGCCCTAAAATGAGGAAGGAAGAAAGACTTAGGATACAGTTTTGTGATTGATTTAATGGCTGAAAGGGATGGCCTGTCACTTCAGGCATGTTTCTGCCTTTTTGCTGTGTATCAGGAGTGAGCAAGCCAGTCCAGTTCACTTCTTGCCCACACAAACATAAGGGAAGGGCCAGTTGGTTGGTCCTAGATCAATTCAAGAATCTGTAGAATAAGGAAAATGCCTGTTAAGTACTTTTCCTACTGTAGCCAAGAACAAGCATTGCTTACTAAGTAGGGTGCAATGGAGAACACACTTGTATTTCTCATTTCTCATTGTAAAAAACAAAACATCAGAAGGACAGAAGTAGCAGCTAAAATCTCATGTCACTGTCTAGCAGGTACTTGGCAAATTTCTGTGTGAATATCGTCAATATAAATGTGTTTTCCTCGTGATCATACTCTCATGTGGATACAGGTTAATTAGAAATCTCACCTCTCAGATTGTTATTCCCTTACAAGATGTGATACAGAATTTGCACTCAGAATTATGTAAATAAATGTAGGGGGTGAATTGAAAATGTAACCCTCAGGCTTGTATAAGAATTAGTTGTACTGGTTTGCTCTTTAAAGCAGTAGGGCACAGACATATCAGGTCCTTTTAAAGCTTTTAGGGTCTCTGGTTTAGAATATAAAGTTATGGAAGAGCTCATCATATCCACACTCTTGTGGTGTCTCCCATCATGTGAACCAGGACCCACAGAGAAAGCTAAAATCAAATACAGAGGTACCACCTGCTGCAAGGAAGCTCAGGCAAAATATGCTATTCACATGAGCTGCTTAACAGACTGACTAAATGGAGAGGTTTCCTCTGCAAAATCACGAGTTTCTTCTCATTTATACAAAGGTGTGAATTGTGCCCTCCTATAAAACAGAGACACTCTCCTTGCCCTTCGTCTGTCTTTCACTTAAACCTCTCCCTTTTGGTCAGAAAGGTGGAAAATTTGAAAACTTAAAATAAGGTTACATGGGCAGTGTTCAGCCTACGTGGTATTTTTGTACAAGCATTGTGCAGTCTTTCTGAACACTGCAGAAGCTACAGATATGCAATAATCTAGACTGAAATACATTTAATCTTGATCATCTCATTCAATAGAATGAATAGAATTTCCTCAGTTCTTTTGGTTGTTAGATGTCAGCAAACACTTCAGTATAATCAACAGCCACAGTAGCAGGTGCTACTGTACTGTGCTTTTTCAAGTGATGTATGGTACCTTTCCTGGATGTGACCAATTTTATCTCCAAACAGAGCCCTTTTTAGTGCCAGCTGTCATTTTCATATTGACAGCTGGAATCCAGAGAAAACTTAGTGTGACATTTAAAATTAGAGCCACAGTTGAACACTCACAACACAATTATTTTTTTTATACTTTAAACCAGTCTAGTCTTTCATCACATTGATTTCTCCATAGTGAGTTGGAAAAGTCCCAGACCCCACTTTAATTTTCAAGGACATTACTAATTTTAGATGAAAAAAGGCTCAAACAACTGTGCTGTCTACAGCTACCCTGGGCAGAAGAGCAGTTCTGCACCAGCATGGAGATCACTCAGGTGGCTTAATGAGCTTTCTTTGACTTTAATATCTGGCATATTTCTAAAAGAGCTTTTTGTGTGGCTACACATAGGGCTGTACATCTTAACTTTTCTAAAGGGTAAAGATTTCATATGTGAACTTCATGGCTCCAAGCCATTTCCAATCAAAAGAAACCCACTTTTTGTAATTTTGTTTTGTTTTATTTTTGGATTTTTTTTAAGTAATTTGATTTTCATCCCATAGTGCCGAGAATAGAGTAGCCAACTGCACAGAAGGAAATGTCTTCTATTCTGGGGTATTTGATTTGGCTGGTCTGTCAGCTCCACCACCTTCTCCATCTCCAGACTGGTGCTCTGCTTTACCTGCTTTCTAGACACTGACCTTTGCCAGTGTTTTTCCTGATGCAGAAGACAGGTTATTGTTGTGTATTTCATGGATTTGCTGTCTTAAGTAAAGCTTAGTGGGCCATATTTGAACAAATCAAGCTTTGCTTAATGGTCCTATGAAAACTTTTGCAGTAAGATGTTGTTTAAGTCAGTGTTTTTCCTGTAAACAGAGGCTTTGAAAACCGAAAAGAGCTGTCTGGGGCATGTAGAGGCATTTGCTCTTGAAATCAAGGAACAAGCTACAGGAGGAGTTGTAAGAAAAATACTATTATTTGATGCAGTGCTAAAGTAAATAGGTAATGAAAGATGCACTTAAGTACCTGCTGTTTTGTTTCCTATAAGGATGAGGATGAAGAGGCTGAAGAAGAGGGGAATGAAATCCTGGCAGCAGTCGCTAACAGTTTCAGTGCCCCTGACAATACAAACAAGATTGATTCAAACAAGAGCAGCAAAACCAGCACTGACAGAAAAAGGGAGAGAAGGAAACACAATGGGTATAGTTCACCAATGTCAGTAATGAAAAAACTTTTCTGTATCTTTGATTGCTTCCGTGTTAAAAATCCTTACCACATAGACAACTATGCCAGATTTTCTTTCCCATTATCATTCATCATAATTAATGTATTTTATTGGGTATACTACTTATATTTCTGAATATTTTAATGTGTAAAATTGGTTTAAAGTCTAGAAAGTGGATACAGGAGGGGAAGTTGCAGAAGGATGATGCAGTTGCATTTGGATAAAGGAATATGAAAGGACATGCCATCTTTTCAAGAATTTCTACAAAGTTTCTTGTTAACTCACTTTTCCACTCTTAAATGACTGTCATCCAAAACTTTCCTGTTAGCATGCATGTCCTATATTAAACTACTTATCAAAGGCCAATAAGAAGTCCTTTAATATTTCAATGGTCAACATTATTAAATAAGTTATATTACACTTGTTTCTGAACTGCATTGAATAAATTTAAACATAAACACTGTTTGCCTGATATGCATTCAGTATTCAGTTCCTCTAGCTTTGTCAGGAATGCATAAGTTTTCCAGATTATATAAGAAAAATGTATAATTGCAGATCAAATTGGTTTTTTTCTTCATATCAAGAAACAACTTTGAAGGCATGTGCTTCCAACATAAAACAAACTGTGTATTTGTAAGGTCACAAATATGCATTGAGACTTGTCTACATCTTCAGACAGAACTCCCATAGGCATCAGTGGCTTTTCTGAATAAGTTCTGTGCAGAGTACAGAAATGGACAGGAGTCAAAAGGTTTAGATTCAGAGATATGTTTTTCCCAGGTGAGGACATACTTAGGTGTTGGCCAGTTCTTAATGGAATATGGCTATTTATCCTAATGTTTATAATATATACTCTGACGTGCTTAATGTTCAGCTTAGCAAATTGCTTTTGAGTCACTTGCCATTAAGAATTTCACATAAAGATGAAAAAGCTTACTTCTTGAATTGAAAAGAAATCCCTGGATATGCAATAACCCTTGATGAAAAAGGGGAAAGTTTTACACGGGTGAAATTATGACCCACATGAGAGAATGGCTATGCTTGTTAAAATATCGTAACAGTCTGAGTGGTTACTTCACTGACAGATACTACAGAAGTTGTTGATGTGGCAACCTGTTTCTTATACTGCAGTCTGGAATTTTAGAAGCATTGATTATGTCTTTTTCCTGACCATAATATAGATGTGAGTTGCATATACATGTATAAATGCTTGTATATCTGTTTATAGATAGTGTACCTTCACATTTTATAATGATCTGACATTGCATATGTTGAAATGCATGAAAAAGCCCCCATAATATTGAGTCTTTGGTGCACCTTTCTACCACTGTACTGCCTGTGAAGAATACCATTACATAAGAAAGAAGGTCCATAATGCCAGCATGGGTTAGAATTGCCCCTGCTCTCAACTAAATCCATAAAGTTGTACAATGATAAACAAGTATTAGATCAACAAAATTCCCTCAGCATTTTTATTTTCTAAATGGGTTTAGTACTGAAGGCTTGTTTCTCTACTATTACCATAAATGCCTTTTGCAAGGCTTTTTGAGGCAATGCAACTTCAAGAACAGTCTAATGGCTTTTGGTACCTTGTATCTCTTCTGACACTCATAGATGCAAACACATTCAAGAAATCAATGGATTAGCAAAAAAAAAAAAAAAACCAAAAAAAACCAACCCACCAAAAAAACCCCAAACAAATAAATATTTAACATTATACTGTTGCAAATTTAACCTTAAATGCTATATTTGAGAACAGATTCAATGAGATTTTTTTTAATTGGAAATGAGGTGCGGATCTGGACTTTGAGATCTTTTTCCAGTTCTTACTTCCATGAAATTCATAGAAAGCATATGGTAAAAAGCCCTGTATTTGGTTTCTTAAATTTGAAATTTAAATTAGTCACGAATCTTTTCAAGTATTTATCTGCACACTGCAAGTTACCTTTTGTGTTAACACTAAACCTGGGATTTACATTTACTACAAGCACTAAGTTAGTGTTTAGAGTTTTGTAGCTTCCAATGAACTTGGAGATAATTCACCTTAACTATTCTTTTAGAAAGCTGTTGAAGGTCTGGAAAGCTTTATTTACAGTGCATTAACTGATAACAGGGTCTGTTTTCCCACTGATGAGCTAATTGTAAGAAGAGTTAGATGCTGAAGTCCCTCATGTTTTCATGAAAGAATAGACTGCATAGTTAGATTTATTATTCTGCTTTGCATAATTCTGCATTAATTACTAGTTTGAAAAACAAAACTTGGTTTGACATGAATTTGTGTAAGCAAAAGATATTCCCTCCAGGGGACAGGGAACAGATTTTCAGTGAGGTGTATAAAGAATGAAGAACAGCATTTTAATTAGCCCATTCAAACATACAAAACTGTCCCCAGAAACAGATTTCTTGGAGTTAACTGGAAAGGCTCTTCTAAATGAGGGGTATTCATGGGCAATGCATTGAAGGCTAAAACTCAGAGGAAAATTAGAGATGGAGAAGTCTCTTTTAGAGGAAAGAACAAGGGACAAGGTTGAGACCGACCACTCAAAGTTAGCCTTGGTTTATTAGCCTTGGCTTTGTTTTCATACCTGGTGGAAAGGAAAGGGGAAGAACCTTGGACTTTCAGCAATAATTTTCTGGTTGATAGTTGCCTTTCTTTTGCTCATTTTGATTTTAATGTTTTCTACTCAGACACCTTCTCAGACTCAATATTCAGAAATGTCCTGTTGCATTTTGAGGCCACTTGAGGCAGATGTACAACTAAGAACCCTAGGTAAGTGAAGGGTGGTAGTGGCATGAACTAATGATGCGCCTTCATGTCATTTACTTTGTGGTTAGCAGGAGGTGTACTACTGTGGCAGGTGCAGCCACCCCCAACACACAAAACACGAAGGAAAGGGTGTGCTGGAGCAGTTTGGCATCTTGGCCAGAGCAGTTTGGTGTTTTAAGCTATTTTAGGCCATTAAGCTACACGGTGCTTAACTGGCGCTTTGGGGTCTGCGCTTGTCTGTGTTTTGTCAGGGCTTGTCCCCTTAACCAGTCAGAATGACAACAGTGCACCCTCAACTAGGGTATGACTGGGGTCCTGCCTAAGAGCCAAAGGAGTTGGTTCTTTGCAGAGCAGCAGGCCTGGAAGTTGGACCATCTCTCTGGACATGCCATCCAAGGATACTGCCATGGTCTGAGTGAGTCTCCATGGATCAAGTGAGCCTCACCCCCCCACTTCAGGTGAGTAGTATCTCAGGCACTCTGGTGTGGGAGGTTTCCCCTTGATGAGTGAGTGTGTGCCCATTTTGGTTCCCAACAGATATCTGAACTTGTATTTGGTCAGAAGGAGTGCTGGGCAACTTTGGTTGCAATAAACCTCACTTTGGATAGTGGCTGCTGTTTGCTTTGTGGGTGCCTCTGTGACAAGTACTTTTAATGTGTCCGAAGGCAGCAAACAGCCCAAGGAATAAATTTCCTTCCTCTCTGGAAGACCTGCAAGTCCGGTCTTTTGGCTTACCAGCCATCTCACAGGTGTCCAAGCATTGTGCAGACTAGAAAAACATCTCTGACTTTAATAAGCTCTTTGCTATTACTGTATTTCTTAGTGGAAAAAATAATATGAAAATAAAATCTTTTGTGGAGCATTTTAGACATATGAAAGTATTAATTCATTCTACCTTTCCACTTTGGCAATTATCTGGTGTGCTTGATTCAGCTATGTGATAGGTAAGTAATCTTATGTGGCCTGCTTACTGGGATGCTAGTTGTGATGTTCTGAGAATATTTGAAATAGTCTACCTGAATCAAAAGAGTAAGATGAATAAGAAAGATGACATTTTAAAAAAAGGCATTTGTTAGCTCTCTCATAAACTAAGAAGGCATTTTAAATGAATATCAGGACATTTCTTTTAGAACATAAACAACTAAACACTCCATCTGAATACTCCTGTCAACACATATGGCAAGCGTAAGTTAAGGGCATCCATCTGTTGATCTGAGTACTCATTTTCATCAGCATCGTCTTTATTATCAGTAAATAGCTCTTTTTCCTTTCTTGCAAGTCTCATTATTGTTTGTGCTAATTATTTTAAGAGAACTGTTATGTCTTTTGGCATGGGAAAACATATTAAAAAAATTATGCCCCACATTGTCACCCTTCAATTCAAAAACAAATTACCAAGAGAAATTAAAGAAAACCTACATAACAGTGAAACTGATGACAGAAGAAGAAACAGAAGGATGCAGACCTTCAGCTCTCTGCTAACGGCTCTTGCCAGTGGTGTGGTACAGCAGAGTGCCTAAAACACCCCTATGAGTGCAATCTTTAAGAGGCTACTGGAGAACTGGTGCTGATGGTACAATTCACTCTGTGCAGCAGTAGATGGAGCTAATTAACTACTCTTCGTGATTCAATGACCAAATATAAATGGCACATGCTAGTTAAGGAGGACACTAGGGAAAAGCTATTACAAGCTGACATTTTTACTGTGGTAACTAGGTCATGGTTGCAGTGGCAGATTAATTAAAATCAGACAAAACAGCATTGTCAAGTGGACTGTTGAGGGCTTTTGTTTTTCACACTAAAGTTCAGGCTTCTCAAACCCAGACTGTTGTTTCCATCATTTCACATATTCTGCCAGTCTGCAAAGTAATTTCATGACCACGATACCTTGTGATTTAAGCCTGATTTTTCTATCCTTATGCTAAGGTTTTCTCCTATAGGTTATATTGTTTCAAATCAAAGTATTATAGCATCTCAGTATTTCAAGGCAGACAGAATAGTGGCTGTGCTAACAGTTTTGCTATAAATATTTACAAATCCTAAATAAATGATCCCAGGTAATTCACTGGCACACTGCTTACAGTTGACATAAGTATCAAATTAATTTTAAAAGCCAGTTCAAATCTTTTGGTAAAGTTTCCTTGAAATAGGGTTTCTTTAAACAGTTGTGGTTTAAGCTGTGCAAGTCTTCCTGGCTGATTAAACAGGTCACTGCTGTCTCAACCTGAGAGCTGAAGATTGGAGTGGATTCTGCTTGCTGTAGAGAAGTGGGTGCTTGAAAGTGCTTAAAGCAGATAAGCTTGACATGATTTCTAACTCTGTAATGGGTTTGCCATTACTTGTTATATAACTTTATAATTAAAGCCAGGGGTCCACTTTAATAAAATTGCCAAATTCAGCTTGTCATCAGTTTCCACCTGGAGACAGCTTTCTTCTCCAGTCCCATCTGACAGTCAAACTTTCCATCCTCAGAAACAGAAGGCTAAGGGGGCATTTGGGGGCATTTCAGTCTCCTTGATGTGAGTTTACTCATATAATTTAGGTTCTGGGTTTCTTTCCAAACTGGAATGGACCCTGTTTTCCCATTCCAGATCAAAGACAGCCAAAACTTCGGAAGACAAAAAAGCCCATAAGATTTTAGCACCATCACATTTGCCTACAAACCATAACCCTGATTCATTTCTAAACTGCTCTGAATTTAAATTTTATCCAGATTTAACCACTGGAGAACTTCATCTGTATTAATGCACAAACAGTTGCAGCACTGTTGCTTCCATTGCTATAGCAGGTAACTTTGGAACCTAGATAGTAAAACAATTTGATACCAAGGTTATTTGGCTTCTCAGAAAGGAGACCAATGTAACTTTTCTGCTTTAAAGGCAGATCAGGAATGGATCCAGAATAGCAGCTCTGGCTTTAGCTGGGACTTGGCTGCTTTGGAAGCAGAACAAGCTGGCAAAGTTAGGAAATGGTATGAGAGAATAAAATGAATTTCAAACCTGAATTACATCCTGTTTACATCCTCAGCTTGTATGTCCTGTCTCATGCTGATGTTAATGATGTTGCTAAAACCAACCTTCATTGCATCTCAGAAACAGTAAAAATCTTGTGAGATTTGTCAGTGTGAGGAAAGCTAGCATTGTACCCACTGATATATTCTTGAAAGATACAGGAGGAGGGATTGTCTCCTACTTTTCTATGTCCCCATTTCTTTAGAAGCCTGTTTATTTCAGTCCAGTACCAGTTTTGTTTTATTGAGCACTTACTTTGGATGGGTGTCACTACAAGATGAACAAGAATTAGTCTCTTCTAAGGGAACCATATGTTCAATTATTTGCATTTAAATGCTAGCCCATTAAACTCATATGATGAACTATGTTATGCATGTAGCTAATTTAGTCCTAATCAAAGTGCTTTCTGTTCACAACAGTATGTTTTTGATGATATCTAATGAATACAACTATCCTTTTCTGGGGTATTTTCCATCCTTGTGAAGAAATGGCCTATAGGAACAGCTTCTAACCTATACTTTCCATATATGACTAGGCTACAGGGATCTGGTCCAATCCTTACTGTAGTATTATAAGGCTTACCTTGACAAACCTTTGATGCCTTTCTGAGAGGCATCAAGACTGGAAGTCTTGACCTCTCAAAATGGCACAATCTTGAAACTAATAATATAGCAGATTAAGTCTGACGAAATTTTGTAAGTAGCTAAGTATAAATTTAACCTTGTTCTCAACTTCTTTCCCAGAAAGATGAGTAAGAATCTGAGTACCATTTTATCATCTTTCCCATCATTCTTTATCATCTTTGTGTAAGTGTTGTGCTCAAGTATCATTCCTAGTACTTTCTGAGGTTCTTTCATAATGAAAGATTCAGAGATCTTTGTCATTTTTTTTATTCTCTCTAAAAGAAAAAAATGAAATATGACATGCAAATAACTAAACACTGTGAAGTCTGAGACTTCCTATTCCCTGGGATAATTCTACTGAACAACCTTTTCACACACTGCTGGTCCACATTTTGTGAATCCTGGTATTAAGAACTGGTAACTGGAGCTTTCCATACATTTCCAGAGAGGATCCCATATGGATGCTGACTACATGTCTGACCCTAGATCATTTCAAACCACATCTGTGCACATATGCTAGAGTCTTATTTCAAGTGGAACAAATGACCAGACTCAAAAAAGTACACTTTTTGTTCTGTGACTGTCCTTTCCAGCAAATTCCAGCTGCTGGGTAAAGCCTTGCTGAAGCTTTTGAAAATTAGGTGATACAACAGCTGTAATGACAAAGATTTTTTGTGGTTGATCAATCTCACTATGCAACTTCAACCAAATATACTATAAAAGACCAAAAGGAAGACAAACCAATTCCTTTATTTCTACTCTTACATCCTTAAATCATTATTTCTAATTTATAATTTCTGAGCCAATAATTACAAAGTTGTGTTTGCCTCGAGTTGCCACACATTACATTAAAAGTCTTTGGACAGTATCTGAAACTTTGAGTCTATAATCCAGCTATCAGTTACCATTTCTGTAAGCAAGTGCACATAATGTCCTGAGTTAGACTTCCCTCCTGTCAGATTACTTGAATTACCATGCAGCTCTTTGCCAGCAGAATCAAAAACTGTTTCTGTACCTTTTGCACCTCTGCATATACCTATATTCTAGCTCTACCATTTCCCTTCCCAGAAGGGTCTACATTGTTCTGTGATAATGTCAGGTCTCCAGATGCACAGTCATGCTGTCCTAAAGATGACAGAGAGACAAGCCAAAATCATCAATTCTAATGATATTTCAGCATCATCCTGGTCCTGTGTCATTCCTGTGTACACTGCAGCCATCAATCTACGTTTGCCTAAAATGGTTCGTGCCAAAACCTTAAATGTAGAGAGGGCTGAAGAGGCTAATTCATTATATTTTGACAAGGACAAGCCTCATCCAGTGTGGCTGAGTGTATCTGGTGAATAGTGCATGCACTTTCTCAGATCCAAATTGGTCTGTTAGTTTCTATTATCTCTGTGCTGTCTCTACCCACCCTGATTTCCTTAATACATAACAGGATTGTGCCTGTATCTTTCAATTTAATTTCTATTGGCTTTCAATGTATGCAATGCTGAGAGTGCCCACTGGTATGTAATCCTGTTTTGCTGAGTGGTTTACTCACCCCAAAATGTACCACCTCATCTGCAGTGCAGGAAACTATTGACTGTGGCTGCTGGCTCCTTTTGTCTCTTTGGCTTTCATTTGTGATTTGAATCACTATCTACAGCAAGGGGAACCTCTACTCACACCTCTGCCTGTCAAAGGCTCTATAACGAAAAGCTTCGGAGGCAGAAAAATGAGGTTAAGAGTGCATTAAGTTAGATGTATCAATATATCTGCCTGTTAGTCCATGCTACCTATTTTTTGAACATTTTTGTTGGGGTTTTTTTACTGAATATGATAATGGAATGGAAATCTCATAGGTAGGATGTTCCTACAAACTTCAGGACAATAGATGTCCAGGACAGAGAGGCATGTGACTGCTACCCACTGAGAAAAACACTACAGAATGGACTTGAGTCTTTTCAAATTCCAGAGGATATACTCCAAAGAGAGTATATCTAAGTGCCTCAAATGCAGAACAAGCTTCAGTCACAATTTACATCTTCCAGACATGAGAGTAAATCAACACTGAAACAAAAATCTGGAGAAAATCAGGCTTAATTAGCTCTAATATTTGTGAGTTACTTCTCTGGTCCCCAGAGACTGAAAGTGAGGTAGAATGGCAGAGGCACCGCTCACTTTGCTTTTTGCCTGAATTACTGCAGGAGTTAGAATTTATGTCTTTAGCTTGGCCTTTGTAGAGAACACTGTACAAATGATGCTGTTATAGCTATAGAAAATATATTTATGTTCCTAATCTTCCTCTTGTTCTCATTCACCCTGCCACCCATTCCACCTTCTTTCATCTTTGTAAATACGCTCTTCTAGTATTAGTATTTTTTTTCATCTGAATTTAAATCTCCCTTGGTGACATAAGCTAAAAAAAAATCAGCCTACCTCCACTGCTGTCCCTGGATAGCCTCATGGCAATCAAACTGGAACATACAAAGGCAAAGAGTTAGTGGAAGAAGTGGCTTTACCTTGTTAAAAAGAACAACTGAAGTAAAAATGTTAGCTTGTAGCTGCAACAGTTTTAGTGTATCCATCTCCTAAGCAGATTATGTATTTGCAATCATTATTGAAGAGCAGACCACTGGAATTTTACAGCATATGCAGAAGATATTTTATCTGGAACCTGAAAACCAAAATAATGATCAGAAGAGGGTGCTCTCCACTCATTCTGTTCTGATTTAATTTTGAACATTTTGGTGGGAGTCTGCAGATTTTTTTTTCCTCTTATTGTTGGGATTAATAAAATGTCTTTTTGTAAAATATTTTCTGGGATTTTTCACTAAACAGATTGCCCTTCATACTGCACTGTATATAAAATACAGGCTCAGGCCTTTCATTCTAGACTTCTTGATATGTTTTAGATGGCTTTCTGTAATATTACCATAAGTCATTCCACAATAACTTATTTTTTTGGGATCACGCTATTTTATGCATTATGTTTATGTTCTCATGCAGTCACACTCTGGTGACATTAATATTTACAGGAACTGAATTCCTAGCACCCATGCCTGAGTGCTTTGGAAAACTTTAAAAATTGCTAGAGCAGCAGTTCATTCCAGTAACACTTGCACTTTTATCCATGCATGAAAAAGAAACAATAGCATAGCTTCAGTGATCAATTTCCAATTATTGAAATATCCCACATATCTAAGTATTTACAAATAATTGATTAATTGATCATTAGAGAAGAATTTATTGAAAACAGTGCTGCCAGTAATTAGTTGTTTAGTAAAGCATTTGAGCACAAAGTGCACTTCAGGAGTGTAGTACATTAGAAAATACCTCACATGTGATAAGTTTTATTAAAGCAGTGTTGATATCATGGATAAAAATAAGCCTTTTAAAAGTTAACTGATATATTTCTGTAGTTTCTCCACTTTTTGGAGATCCAGTCCTTTCAGGTGATGAAATTCTGTTATGCACACAGCACTAGGCAAAAGAAAAAATGATGGCTGTAATACCAGATGTTTCTTTTCTGAAGTTGTGTAGCAAAGGGTAAATTCAGGTAGAAGGAAGGCACCCTCTTCTGCTTGGTGCAATGCAGCATTTCAACTCTGGTCCAGCTTGAATCTTCCTCATGGAAGAAACCTCCCTGATTCTTATTCCCCACTATTTCACTTTTTCCAGCAATATTTACACTTGTATAAGGTACTGCGTATCCATCTCTTATAGCCACATATAACTACTGTCTGGGGGGGAAGGCTCATGCTTTTTGTATTCAATAGCAGTGACTGAAACGGATTGTAAAAGGATTCTCACTCTCTGTGCATGTGTGTATATATCTATATATGTCTATATGTATATCTGTACAAATGTTTCTTAAAAAAAGCATGGTTTTATGGGTTGGCTCCTTCTGCACTTAAAAGACTGCTTTTCAATTATGTGCATCAATGTCCAGGTCAAAAATCAAACCAAGTAATAAACAGAGTTCTTGCAGGTCCACATGCAGAGAAGAGCTACTCATCAGAGTAGCTTTTTGGGAAAGAGTTAAACAAGCAGAAGAAAAAGTAGAGTCCCTGCCTCACTGAATCTGTTTACATTTGAAGGAAAATGGTTGATGTTTTCCAGTAGACAATCTGAATAAGGAAAATGTGTCTTCCACCATTTTAGATGCAGGTTTATGCTTTCATTGCTTTTTCAAAGCTTTTGCTTTCACCGCTCTTTGAAAGGAAAGAAATGAAAGTGAGGAAACACCAAAACAAGAGGAGTTTTCTTATGAAATGTTTATATGAAAGAACCATATTACAAGGAGGTAACCAGTCACTGCTGTTCTCATTATTTCCATCAGTTCTTGTACTCCTCAACATGACAGGTTAAAAATGAAGGGACCATGTTGCTTGGCAGCACTGTCCCAACTGTCAGGAGAGAAGCTCATTTCTGGTCTCATGGACTAGTGTAAAGTGGGACTGAAAGGCATATCAGAGAGTAAAACATAAGAATTATTGTACACCCACTGCATACTGAAGAAGGGAAGTTAGAGAGCATAGGTCACCCTTGTAGCTACTTAGGCTGTGAGAGTGTCTGAAGGGTGAGCAGTGAGGGTGAATTAAAAAGTCATAGGAAAAAGCCAGAACAGAACCATCAGGTTGGCAATAAGTGAGCAGAGATAGAAAGGCAATACATACCCTCTAATCACACTGGTTGTAAGAGAGACACTAGAATGTGGAAAGCAATTGCAGAGGGATGTTCATGAAATCATAGCTGACCACTTTGAGACTTGGACAGGGAGAATAGATATAAATGATCTGCACTGCAGCTAAAACGCTGCATTGCAGACAGAAGAACTGAGTTTTGTCAAGCAAGTATTACAAATCCAAATGTGTGTATAGCATGACCTGAGAGCTAGTAGCTTATTGCTTCCACTGCTGCCTAGCAAATGCAGTTACATTCAGCTAAGGGATTTTATAATGTGTTATTTTATGTGCTAGATTATATGATCCTGCTCTGGCAGGGGGGTTGGACTCGAAGATCTCCAAGGTCCCTTCCAACCCCTGACACCCTGTGATAATAAGACATTAGCAACTATCACTCAGTTTCTAAATGCCTGGAAGAAAACTAGCAGAAGTGTAATGAGAGCCCATTAAGCTGACACTTTGGAAAGTATCAATCTATTTCACTTATTTCCAAGGTAAGTTTCCACGCAAAATGGGGTTAATGTTGTAAAAAGGGGTAGACAATCCCATCCCAGAACATCACAATTTCCCTGTCTGCCTTTTGATGAGATGTAGGCTGAACAAAAGAAGAGTCTGAAGGTTTGATTTTCAGTAGATTTTTCTTCCCACTGACAAACCAGCATAAAGAGCACTGTAGCTTCACAGAGCACTGGATTGATTTCTAAGATTTTAGTGCTAGTCCCAGCTCTGTTAGGTGTTGTTTTCAAATGGAATCTCTCCACTTACTAACATTTCACATGAAAGTCCTTGGTATAATAAAGCAAACTTTTTATTAGCAGCTATATATTACTCTTAAAATAAGATTTTAGTAGGATTTTTTAGTAGGATTTTTAGTAGGATTTTGGGCATCCTAGTCTTCGGGACTGGGAAAAAGGAAGGAACACCAGACTTGGGGTATCTTTCAGTTCTCATTTCTTTGACTCTATGGTGACTTTTAATAGCAGGGCAAGTAAAGGCAAAAAGATGTGACAAAAGTAATGTCGTGATGATATCTGTTTGGAATTTAAATACTTTTAAGTAGAAAATTGTTAATAAAAAGTAGGCAGACTCAATTTATCATTATAAGCTCTGAATTACATCTTTTTGGATGTGTAAGACAAACAAATGTGATTATACTATGTAAGAAGTTATTTTACAATAAGAAAACTACCTTGTACTTAAAGCAAATTTAAAGAAAATGTCTCAAATACCTCTGTGTAGTTTTTCTAGTTCAGTGGAAAAAGATAATTGCTTTTCACGAGAAATCATCTTAGCATTTTCTCTTTTTGATGCCTCAGCCTGCAAAGCACAAGCTGAATTATTCAACTACTGAAAATATCTAAGGATAACAGGCTGGTTTTTATAGGTCACAACAAAGAATTTATATTCAATATTTTTGCCTTGTTTTGTCTCTACATCCACCAGCACTTTGAGAGCTAGCAAACAAGCTGAGAACAGCTGCTCCTCTGGCCCCAGTATCTCAGGGAGCAGCAAGCTCTAAATTGCCATGGCTGTATATTCTATAATTTTCACATTTGTTGCTTGCGTTCTTCTTTCAGCTGCACCTGAAAATCTGATTACATGTGATCTCTGTTATTGCCTATTGCTATTCAGCTAATGATTTAACCTCACATAATTTTTGTGTAGCTTTTATTGTTCACTGATATTTTACCTTTCATAAACATCCATGAAAGCAGTTACTGAGCCGACTTACCTGCACAGACTGGCAATGATTTTACATTAAAAAAATATTGCCAGTATATTTATTTAATGGATCCAACTTTTGGATCAATTCTTAATCAACCACTTGCTAGTGCCTACCACTTTGCTGCAAGTTGGGTATCAGCAGAACAGCTAGAAAGTATCCTGCTCCCTTGAATAGCCAGCATGAGGATTTACCAGGGGGATTTTTGATCCCTGAGGAAAATACAAGCAAGAAACATGAATAAAACCTTGACTAGACTTCAGAATATAATCTGTACTCTAAAAATTCAGCATGGATTTCTGGAATGAAACAAAAACAAAGAATATATGACTGATCCTGCACCCTTTTCAGCTTGTTAGTAAAATCTGTGGGATTCCATCTGAAGTTCTTTAAAAGGAAGAAAATGAAACATTTAAAACAGCAGCAGCTGAGTTTTGATTTAAATCAGGCATTGGTACAAGTTTTTTTTTCTCCAACAACAATAAAAAATACAATGAATATTTTATAGTTAAAATTAATTTATGTGTAAAGAACCACAAAGTCATTTCCTCATTGCAATGACTGTAACTATATTGCTTCAGATAACCCACAGAGATCTCTACAGGACAGAGAACTATTCAGTACCATGTGAATCCAATTCTTTTCAGAATTGTCACAGCAGGCAGATGGGGAATAAATGAGCGAAGGCTTGCAAAGTTCTCCCCTATACCTACAAGGTCTCTCTCTTTAACATTGACTTCCCAAAGCCTTAAAAAACTATATATATGAGGTATTTTGTCTGAGGATTGAAGTTTGATTCCTGTGCTTAGGTGCTTTGCTTGCAGATGACCAATAAGGTGAGTTTAAAATATGTTGCTATCCATATGCAAGTATTTCTCCTGAAATCTTGCCAGTGAGAGGACTGAGTCTCAGTCTATTGCGAGGTGAAAGAAGTAAGATGCTAACCTCTTTTAGTTTGCTAGTAAAACCAATATCTAACACTGATAATGCCTCTGGAAGAAGAGATTTAGAATTTAAAGGGACTAAAAAGAAGAGATTCAGCTGTTATCACTGTTGAAGACCTACAAAAAAAAAATGTAGTGACTTAGCCATATTTAATTTTTGCAAAAATGGGAAAAAGGCTTTTCCTTAAACATCAGTATATTGTATATATCAGTATATTGACTAACAGTCTGCAATTACTTCCTGTTCCTTTCTTCTACCCTGAATGAGTTGTATGTGAGTTGAATGCTTCTGAAAATGAATGGTTAGAATGAAGGATAATACTTTTTTGTCTTAATCAATGGAAATACTGTAATTAGTTGTAATCGTGTGAAATAGGATCTGAAACCTTCAAGCTAACATCTAAGAAAAGGTCTGTGGAAAGGTATTGAAAGGATATATGTGGTGTGTGACTGAATTGTGTGCTCCCTTTCTCACCTTGAAACTTTGCCTAGCTGGGATAACATAGAATAGAGATTAAGTAATGTTGAGCCAAGATCTCTCTCTCCCTCTATATGTATCTAAACAATACTTCAGGTATAATACTTTAGAAAGGGGGAAAGCACATCTGAAATTTTAGATGAGATACTTGTATTTTGTTTATCTGTGTTGCAGCACTTTATGCTACTTCTCTGGCAGACATCCTGTAACTCTAAGTCTTGGGGGAAGGCTGTCAGAAAGATGATACTGTGGGGATTTCAATCTTACTGATTTATAATTTTGGTTATGCTGCTTGATTAGTGGATCATGTATTATTTCTTCCAAATGAGAAGCTGCAGAAGCGGGTAATATTTTTTCTGTGAATTTCAATACTGACTTGGAATGCATGATGGTTTACTATTTTGTTGTTGTTAATGACTTAATTGACAGTATTAAAACACAAAATAACCCTACCAAAAAGAAAACAACTAGGGACTGTATACAATTGATTCAATTTAGCACATGCTCGTTTGGAGAGATATGCATGCTATACTACAGGCAGCATGTTAGTCAGGAAAAGTGCTGCACTACTTTACCAGCCCAGTTAACTAGGACATATGTTTCCCAAGGATGTTACCTCTGGTTGTCTCGGTGCTGGTGTTCAGATTCCAAACAGTCCTGATAGGGACATGGAACAAGGAGGTGTTTTGCTATGCAGAAGTGGATGTGAATTTAATTTGCGTGTTTCTTCCACTGACAAACATAAATTAAAATTTAATTTCTCAGGAAAGAAAGCAATGCTGTATTGCAATTATACCCATAAACTATTATCTTTGTTTTCTGGGTGCTTCTTTTTTTCTGAAGATGGCACCATAGGCTCAGTTGTCCCTTGCACTTGAGGTCTGCACACTGGGTAAGGATTGTTTGGATTGATGCAGCTGCTTCATGCCCTTCTATCAGTGAAGGACCTTTGTAGTAGAGAGGAGTTGTTCTAAATTTCAGATGAGCATTTCCCTTCCCTTTGTCTGTCCCGTGCCATTTGAGGTACAGTACATGCTTCCTCCAATACTTCATGAACTAAGTTTCCAAATACAAATGAGGTATTAAAGATAAGATTTTTTTTTTTCCCTTTGTCACTGGTTGCAGGAATCATCTCTTCTCCCAAATCCTCACCCCACCCCCCCACCCACCACAACCACAAAAAAAAAAAAAAAAAAAAAACCAACCAAACAAACCAACAACAAAAAAAAAAACCACACAACAACAAC
>JANIJG010002672.1:55126-107174 GCA_024611175.1 Megaceryle torquata
TTCCAGGGCCTTCCTGTGTGCCCTCCCCCGGCGCACCCAGGCTGCGGTTGACCTACCCCCCCCCCCCCTCGTATTTTCTATTCTGGTCTTTAAACATAGTTTTATCATCTGTTAAAGCCAATCTCTGCCATCAAGTTATTTGAGCAAGCCTGGACTCTGTCTTATTATGTCTTTATTTTTAACTAATCTGCGAATATTGGACTATGTGAAATTTTTTTTTTCCTAGGGGTAAAACTAGAAAAATAGCTGCATAATGGATTTTAAGCATTATTTTTTTGTTTCAAAAGGAGTAAAGCTACTTGTTTCAACTAGACTGCTCACTGAGTGTCTGAAGTCATGCTAACACACAGTTGGCTTGAAACGCTTTTTGGTGTAAGATAGCTGCAATCAATTTCTTTAAATACACAAGTTATTAAAGGGTAAACTAACTTGAATCGTAAACTATGCTAGAGGCTGATTTTTCCCTTATGTTTTAGTAAAGGTTTCATTCATATTTTTTATGTCTTTCTTCAGTTTTTTGTCCCTGAGACAAACAGGGTCTTTTAGTCTTGTGTGCAGATGGCAGCAGGCACAGTGGTGATACACTGTGACATGCCCATGAACCCAAGTTAAAGCTTGTGCATCTAATTTTAGGTCAGCCAGCTTTGGTAATATCCTATCAGAGCCTGATCCTGTAGCTGTACACATAGATAAATCCGGTGGGTAGTTCTGGAGTGTTCTGTGTACAAAAGACTGGTTTTGATTTTCTTCCAATCTTTCATTTTCACTAAAGTGCAGAAGTTTCTTCTATGAAAGTATACAGACACGTAACTTGAGTTGAAAGGATGTAGCTGGACTATAGCAGGACTATAATATTTGTAATTTCAAAATTACAAAAATATAAGTAAGACATTTATATATCTAAGAAATATAAAAGATAATGAAAATATTCTTACTAGTGTACCAACAGTCAGAATATCTTTTCATATATTCATATGTTCTCCACTCTATGTTCAATGTTAAATTCCAAGATTAAATAATTACTGAATTAATAATTTTGAATTATAATTCTTCATATAGCTTTCAATTGTAGTATGATATATAAAACTAATTCTTAACAAATAATTTTAGCACCAGAGATGGTGAAATCTGAAGTGCAAAAAACCACTTACTGATTAAAAAAATGAAATTAAGCATACCTACAAAAATACTAGTAGCATCCCATTTGCCTTTTCTATGGAAATAGCATTTTTTGCATGCAAAGAATTGGTTTCACTGTGTTAATTTTTGTTCAGAGTAGGATACTATTGATTTGAGATCTAATAATTTTAAAATAGTTAAACATATTACTGTTTAGCTCTCATTTCTCCTGTGCTTAATTTTCTTTTCCTTTGTTACTATGTTAAAAATAAACACGAAACTAAGTTGCTTTGTATTCAATTATTTTAATGCAGCTACCTTAACTAGTGTTTTGCTTACAGACAGTAGGAGTCTGTTAGTAGGTGTAGTACTCAAAAGCAGCATTTTGGAAAGTGGGCATTTGTACTTTGATTTCGTGCACTTACAGCACAGCATTATTATCTGGTCTTTTAAAGATAGGTGGATGGGAGTCGTGTGCAGTGACTCATGGGATATGGTACTTCACTAATTTCAGCAGAGCCATTCTTATCTTTGAAACGTTCAGTTCTATTGGAACCTTTTGGAAAAGCGATGAAATGAAACAAAACGGAGTTGAGAGAAAATGATAAGCTGAATTCCAAAGCAGCTAGAAATAACATACCTCCTTTTCATTTATTTTTCACTGTATGTTTATTGCTCAACAAATCTTTGACAAGGTCTGAGAGAAAAGAGAGGTTTATCCTTCTTAGCACGCTAGCATCATTTTCTGTTAAGTCTCACGAACATTTATGCATTTAGGAAGAGAATCTTGCACTTCTGATACCTCTTTGCAATTGTGGATGCTTCTCAAGTCAGAAACCAAGTAACAGCCAAGTCTGCGTCGGCTGTTTGTGCCTTATTACTGTTTTCTTGGTGTCATTACCAGTAAGAGAACTTCCAAAGAGGAGATAGTCTGTGCCTTGTGTAACACTGTGCGCTCACACACACAAATTAAAGTGGAAATTTTACCTCAGAAGGGTGGAGGTGTTGTTTCTCCAGATTTCCTTTTGGTTGGTTGTTAATTTTGCAGTCAGTATCTTCTGAGCTGTCGTGGACTTCAGAGACAAGCTTAAACCCAGTGTTTGTGTGCAATCCCTTCTTCCCAACCAGTTACTTGAGATTCGGGATCAAAATTGTACAAAATCAAAACAAAAGAGTTGCTATTTCATAAAATGTAATCACAGGCCACTGATTGCTCACTGATGAGAACTGATGCAGTTCACTGCAGAAAATTCATTGTTACCCACAGATTAATATTGATATAATGATGGAGACCTTGATCATGTAAGCACTTGTTTCCCACAGGCAGAAAAATGCTTAGGCCTTGGAGCATACTGATGAATCCAGTTTATTTTCATAAAATATCTTTTAAAATTAAAACTTTATGTGCAACTCCAGTATTCAAGGAATAACCCAGTTATGGTTTCTTTTGCCTGTATAATTTTATGTAATGTTTTCTTTTTCACTGCTGGAGTATGCAATGTTACGTAGCATTTTTCACGCCTTTTAAGAGTATCTACAGTGTCTGAAGGAATTTACACTCTTTATGAAAAGAGGACATATGGATAACATTTTTCTATTAGTAACTTCTAAAATTTCCTGTATATCGTAATTCCTGTATGTTACAGAAAGCCTTAATTATAAATAAAGGAATCTGTTAGAAGACAAAATACAGAAATTCTTACTGGAAAAGTGAGAAGAAAGGTTTATTTTTACATTGGGAAACCTGGGAAGAGGTATGTCAGAAACCTGAGCATTTTAACATAGTTTCAAAATTATGGAAGCCATGTATGTGAAAGCAAGTTTAGTAATCACATGATTTTATTCTGTTGTTAACCACAGAACTTAAATGAGAATCCTGTGAATTCTGAAAATTACCTTGACTGTTCATTAGCAGTTACCTGAAAAATCTAGGCAATCCTTTTTGTTCAATGCAACAAAGAGCTTAGAAATGTAAGTATTGTTCTCCTCCCCTTGTGCTTCTATTCTTTCATTGTTAGGCAGTTCAGAAATCACAGAAAACTTTTTTTCCTTTCTATATGAATTAAAAGCAAAGAATTGTTACTAGTTTTTTTCACAGGAACCAGACTGGCACCATTTCTAGCTTAAATTAACTATAGTTGAGGCTTTAGGATGTTCCTAAAAACCAACTGCATGAACCTTTTGTCAGGAAGCTGGGTGTTTCAGAGTCAGTCATCATGCGCAAGCTGATGTTTAAAGACAATAAAGCACATAATAATTTGGCATCGACACTAAATTTTCTCAATAAAAATAGAGAATTAAAATTTTTTTTTTTTTCCAGCAAAACAGTTTTCTGAAAACTTGTTGATCTTCAGAAAATGTGGGGAAGAGTGAGAAGGGATGTGCACTTTACTCATTTGGAACTGATGGTGTCTGACCTCTTATCAATTTGACTAGAACGTAGCATTGTGTGGTTTCAGTGCTGCCATATTACTATCTTGTTCGCTTCTTAAAAAGAGGGTTTTTTATTTCACTGACATCTTTTTGAAGGAGAGTGGTGGATGCATATCTGGAAGTGTTTCAAACTGACAGCGTTGGCAAGAAAGAAACATGGACACTCTCAATCTGTAATTGCATCTTTCAGTTTTGTAGCTTTGTCTTCTTATACTGACTTGAAGTAAATAGACTTACAGGACATATTTGTTGTAAGAAAGAGATTCTTTTCCTGTAGACTTTCCCCTCCACTGGCTTCCAGAAAGCTTCTTTATAAAACCTCCTAATTGGAAGCATACTCCTAACTTCTCTCTGATTTCAGGCACGAGATCTCCTCTTGTTATTCAGCTTGTACCTTTTAGGAAATATGGATTCTCAGTCAGGTATCTCCAGGTGCCAGTTTTATTAGGTTTTCTAATCCACACTGACATTCTTTTTCTCAATAATTTTTAAAAGTTTTATAAAAATAGCCCATTGACAAGTTACCCAAGTATAAGCCTAACTTGTAGCACTGGTTTCTGAAGACATGCAGCTTTCAATAAAATAGAATGAGCTTTGTCCCTTACAGTGGCACAGGAAATATTGATAAATAACAGCTAAAGCTAACTGCTGACCCAGGTGCTTTGGGAACAGGTACACCAAGGAGCCTAGGAGCAAAATGTGGTTTGCTCTGCAAAGTTAGTGGATAAGCAGTTGCAGTGTTTCCTGAGTCAGTGGAAATAAATGATACCCAAATTTCCACTTTGCTCTTCTTACATGAGAACCGCCTTTCTTGATCAAGCTAGTATGTCTTGTTATCCAGAATCGTGTCTCCAGCCATTGCCAGTCTCAAGTATCTCCTAAAAAGGTGCCAAAAATCAGCCAATTTTCTGATGTAGGAAGCTGTAGAATACTATTTCCTAGACAGTAATGATTTTATATAATAGTTTCTGCTTCTACACATAAAGAATTTTTATTTACTCCATTTTGGAATGTTTTAAATTCTCTTTACTGTAATAACTTGAACATTTTAGCTAATAATGTTAAAATCGACGCCTTTTTGAGGTCAAGCCTCTTCAGTCGTCTCCGAATGCCTTGCAGCCTCCCGCTGCAGTGCTTGTTCTGATGTGTACCGAGAGCCCTTTCTTGGGTTGCAGAAAAGGGCCATGTATACCTGCCTGGCTGGGCAGGATTCGGTGCAGATAAGAGACCTTGAGGGGTGAGCTCCTGAAGGGCCCTAGCGGTTGTCTGTTGAGTGCAAATGAAAGAGCTGGGAAATGCACGTATGAAAGAAAGAAAGGGAAAGCGTGGCATGAAATGCTCATTAAGCGAAAGGTGAGTTAGAGATGTCCTAGTGTGCTAAGACCAGTGTCTTTGCTATGTAATTTGGTGCAGTGCTGTTGACTTCAGTGGAGCAGTATTAGTTTGCACCTGCAGAAATTTTTCTCCTGAATACCTGGGAACGAGAATATATAATGAAGTGTTTATGGATGAGTGACAGCGAGCGAGCGTGCGAGAGTGCATGCACACATTTTCAGGCCTGATTGATTATATGAAAAAAACCCTGGAGTTGAAAGAACATTATTTTAAATTAACATTCATTATTTTCACACGTGAGATAACAGTTCACTTTGGACCAGATCCTAGAACCAGATCCTGTATCTTGAGCAGAGACTGCTTTTCCTTTGAGTGAAGTTATTCTGTGTGAGAATGCCACAGATCTGACTACATTTTACCAATAAAAATATATGGTTTAGTCACCATATAGTGAAGTAACACTGCATTATTTTTGTCAGGAAATCAGGGATTTTTTTTTTCTTAAATAAATGGTTACATTTTCTTTGAAATGTTAAATAAAAAATAAGAGAACCCTTTCTTTCGATCTCTAATCTTATACTCAGAGAAGCATGCAGACATTTTAATTCATGCTGCATTCATTGATCTAGCCCTTAGATTATTTAATCATACTGCAGCTAGGTCATCTACCTATTGGACATTTGTTAAAGAGTTCAGTTGGGTTATTGGCTTCTAAATGTCACTTTTACCAACAAACAAACAAACAAACAAACACCCCCCCACCAAAAAAAAAAAAAAAAAAAAAGTCAGGTGCCCATCTTTTACCAAGATAAGCACTTAAATCTTTGCGACTCATCTTGATGTTAATGATAAGACCATAAGACCATTCTGATAGGTTGTTCACTGTATTCTATTTCAATATTCTTCTAACTTGGTGTATTTACTGAGCCAGTATAGATCATCCTTTTTATTGAAAACCACTGGGTTCAATAATATTCCAGGAAAACATCAATAGCCTTGCTTATTGTATCACAGTCTGTTCAAATATTGTTTCTCATTCAAGTAATTAAAAAGTTAGTCACAGGACTTGTGGTAAATAGTAATGAAAAATACAACTGATTATGTCTAGATCCATGTTATTTGAAGACTAAGTGCCTGAATTAATTTCCAGTGGAGGTAGTGAAAATCTTTGTCTAACTTCAGTTAAATTTTCATCAGACTCTTAAGGTTCCAAGCAAATTAACCTATGTGGAAAGAGTATGTTAATATGAAAGCTCTTGCTTAAACTTCTTAAGTTTAAGGTCTGAAACATGTCTGGAACAAACAGATGTTACTAAATATTTCTAATAGACAGAATCAATCAGAATTTACTTGTTTTCCAGATGGCTAGTAATGATTTGAGAATATAGATTTGAGCTGTTCTTAGTATAAAAGGAGATACTTTTTTCACTTCTTATTTGCTTATCAAGTTACAAATGATGGCAACCAGGAGTGAGAGTTGCTGAACATTTTCTTTCTGTACTAAAAAATATAAGTTTGTAACATTAGACTAGGCATGTGAGGAACACTTAATAATTGCATCTAAAGACAACTGAGGAAGGCTGTGCCATAATAAAATATTTCATCCATAGATGGGCTTAGCACCGCTTTTGCTCATGTTCAGAGACTGACATGCAGAGAGCCATACTGTAAAGTATTCTGCATGCCCCAAAGACTTCCACGCATGGGTTACTCTGAATTTAATTCCAAAATGCAGAACTTTAGGTGGAATGTTCTCAATGGAAAGCTTTTTAGACCTTGGTTTATCACTTTTTAATTACTGTGCGCAGAAATGCATTGAATGAGAGTTAGTGCTGCACATCCCACTGGTTCTGAAAGCCTTGTGTTTATCTTTTACCCAATTTTATTAGTAGTGGTAGAAATACGACAACTTGCTTATGTAATAAAGTTCTCTGCCATTCTTTGCCTCTATGTTAGAATGGGTAACTGTCTTTTACCCTTAATGCTGAATAGTATGTTCCACTGGTAAATGTCTTTGCTGGTCTCCAAATGCTAATTAACTCACTAGTGAACTCACTGAGGAAATTAAGGCTCAAGGCATTTTTTCAACCTTGACAGACACTGGGAAGTAGCATTTGGGTAACCATTCATGTATAACTGAATATAAAGCAAAAAAATTATAACTGAGCATCATGTGCCTGTCTGCTTCAGCTTGAAAGATACAAAATATTTCTGTTTCTTGCATCTGCTTAGGCTGGCAGTACTATAATTAAGGCAACATTTCACATTAATTCCTTGGATTTAGCCTTTAGAATTTCCAAAGGGTGAGCAATAATGCAGTGACATGTTGCTGCTGGATTAGGAAATGTGAGTAGCCTGAATCAAGATGTGAAGGGATATGAGTTAAAGACATTCCTCCCAAGGTCTGCCCATCCATAGGTAGAGCACACTTTCTTTTCTGTGATTAGGTATGAATACTTACTTACAGCATGTTCCATAGATGCATGATATTAATGAAATAACTTAGATAATCTCAAATTTTCCTTATTAGTATCTTGTCATGATCAAGAATAAGAATTCATCAAAGTTCAGTACAATTGCCTTATCTCTCATTTTCCTAAATGACCAGTATTTTGATGGCTTTAGGTTGTTTGGTTATTAATCACATTTGTGACATGCTTTTATTTAACAGGAAATTATCCCATTAGTCTGTGGGTTTTTCACATGCCATCACCATGCAGCTTTCCTGAAGAGGAGTCCATAACGGGCTCTCTGTGAAAAACATAAGATAGCAGTTCCAAAGGTCTTGAAGGAATCCAGCTCAAAGATCAGTCTTGAAACAATTAATTGTTCTGTGCATGTAAGAAGGACTTGAGGGTTTATGTCACTTCTTTTCTCCTTTAGCTGGACTACTGCAGATGAAAAAATGCTGCAGACTGAAAATGTTATTGACAATCTGCTTAAATAAGGGTTATCCAGGCAGGTACAGTGTTTAAGGGCAGGTACAATTGGTTCACACTGAAAAGTCTGACTTCAGTTTATAATGCTCATCACTACTAAATTTCACAATAATTACAGACATGTTCTGTTCTTTTCACATTAATGAATTCATAGCATGTTTATTTAGTAACTTTATTAGAAAGATACCAGAATCTTCTCTAGGTTTTCCCACTTTCAAGGAAGTTTATGATAGCATGTCACAGGATGCCTTTGGGCTTCAGTGAGTAAATGCAGAATTCCTAAAATGATTACTTTTGTTTCTGTTTTAAAGGGCAGAGTAAAAATAAGCAATTAATTTTCCTTTCTATTTACATAAGCAATAAATTATCAGACATAGGAGTGCTCTTGCCAGTAAGCTTAATGATTCTACACAACCACTTTTTTTTTTTTTTAAGTACAGAGCTGAAAAATTTTAAAGGCTTGTATAAACTTGCTTTAAAGCCGATATGTGACTGTAAATCCATAAGAAGATCTGGAATAAACTTACCCGGCACTTGGCAACCATAATTATCATCAAATTAGCTTACACAGGAGCATAATCAATGTCGGTGAAACCTCTTGCAGTTTCTCTCTCCTTAGCAAGCTTCATACTATCTCAAATCACCTTGTATTTGTTACGGTGTAATGACATACACTTGGGCAGTCACAGCAGCACCACTGAAGTTTATCTGTGCCCCAAGGACCACAGAAAATGTTCAGTAAAGCTAAGAATAAAACAACTTTTCTTCATGTTCAGTCCACCCTCCTATTCTGTTTTTCTTCCTCACTTTGGTTCCCTTAACAAAAGAGACAAAGTAGTAAATATGATAAATCCATCAAAAGACTCCACCCACTGCCAAAACCAAACCCAAAACGCTTTACCACCAGTGCACTTGCACCAGCACCATGTTAATGCTATTTGAGAATTGGCTGTCCATATACCTAAAGTTCAAGCCACAGAGGCTCAGTTCAATTCCTGGAGAAACCACAGCAAAATTTTATACAGTGACCTTCTTGTATGGCATCAGAGTGTCATGCTACTTCTATTATTTGGCAGGATTAGTTCTATGGTGTTGCTGTTTTCTTGTTATTGTCTTTTCACATTCTTGTTAGCTATTCAGATAGCCGCCTGCTTTATTGTGCCTCTCTCCCTCTCAAATATAAAACCACAAAATGTCCTCCATGAGTTTTAAAATAAATAGTATATTAAAAGAAGTTGGATTTGTCAAATACAGAGTATGTGCTTTAACTACCATGAGTTGTGCTTTAGGTTTAGGTTACAAACAAGGCAACAGGTTGGAATATCTTTATGTAATCTGAAATATGCTTATTACATGTAAGAGAGGAGATAATCTTTGTCATGGGTTCAGAATGTCCTTAGAAAAAAAAGGGGCAACAGAGCTGTCCATGAAATGAAGAATGGTTTCTGTCTTTTCTGTTTGGGTAAACTCCCTTCCATGATATTTTGTACTCTAGAAATGGAAACAAGAGCATCCAAATCTGCCCGTTAAGGCTTATGCAATTCTGATAAAACAACAATTCTCTTAATTTTAAGAAACATTTATTATATTTTTATTTAATTACAACAGCCATATAAAAGTCTTTGTAGGAATTGTGTACAAAATATAAATGGTGACATGTTTTGTCTTGCAACAGGGTCTTGACACTTAATATCATTAATTGTTTGAAACAGGTATGCTGTTCAGAGGTAGCAGCAAAGTCACTGTCCCTAAAATCTTACAGACTAGAGCCAGTGTGCCCACATCACTCCATGGTTCTGGGCTGTATGACATTGCCTGGTGTGACCTGTCTGCTGCTACCTTGCTGCAGGCAACTGGATATACTGTGGGCAGCCAGAATCACAGCACTGGTGAGATGCTCCCTATTATTTTTATTCTGTTTTAATTGAGTTTAGCAGATGAAGACCAAAAGGTCAACTCCAGTTGACCAGAATATTTTCAATAACCTCCAAGAAGGATTTCTCAGGCCAATAGTGATTCACAGCCATAGTTGAGAATGCTTGATTAAAGGTACATAGCAGCCATCATTCTTCTCAATGTTTTTTTCCTGTTTGATGGTGGTGTTTTGTTGTTTGTTTTGTTTTGTTGTATGTTTTTTTTTTAACATACAGTGTATTTAGTAAATTTTTTTTTTTTTTTTTGTCTTGCAACAATGCTGAACCCAGGTACCCACCATGAGTTTTCTTGGTCCTGGTAACCCGTGCTCAGTGTATGTCACAGAAACAGTCCCTGTTGAGAAATGACTCATGCTATTTAGTTTAGCCTCAGAAGACTTCATTCTGGTTTTATTCACCTCTTTCAGATACAATTACTTTTTCCCTGTGAACTGCTATTATTATTATTCATGCTTTTATAGCCCAAAGGCAGACTAGGTGTCCTGAATTACAGATGGAGGGGCAAGTAAAAAAAATCCCATTGTGCAAACCTAGCTTTATATTCTATGCAGTTAGGATTTTCACACAAATTCCTATTCCCAAAGAACATACGGTCTAATTCTGGGCAGAGTGCAGCAACAGGGAAAGTTATTGCAGACCAAAAGTTGAAAGAGATCAGGATGGTCTAAATTAAGAGATATATTGTTCATGTGCTCATGTCAACTGTGAGAAATCTTGCAAAACAAATCTGTAACAAATCCTTCTTGTGGATTTTCCTGGTAAGGAAGCAGACCTTGAGGGACTGGAGGAAAAGGTATGTGCTGTATAGATGGAAGGTTAGAAAGAGGAAAAAAAAAAAAAAAAAAAAAAGCCCTTGCTGGTTTTAGTTTCCAGTGGCTAACATTTTTACATCTGGAGCCAGATTATCAAGTGAGATCTTGGTCCTGTGAGAGTTTCTGCCCACAAAGCCCACCCACTCACCAGAACTGCTTCATATGTAAAAGTCAGCTGAAATCTCTAACTGTCCCTGGTACACAAAGCAACCTGTAGGTCTTCCTGTCATCTGTGATTTTAATCTGCAACATAACATCGACTCTTCAGCTAAATCAATGCATACCAAATATCACTATCAGAATATCTGACACTGCTGTGCTGTAGCATGAACAGAAGTTAAACAAGCCTATGGGTTATTTCACTACTTTCTCCATCTAGAAAGAACAGACCATTATTTTCTTTAAGTACAGAAAAGTACCCTGGACTTCTATTCATATTTATAATTAAATCAGGAATACTTTTCTGGAAAGAGCTTGAAAAGCGTTTAATTTTAAGAGATTATAGGACAGCTCTGGTCTTCTTCACAAGAAGACAGAATCATAAACAGACATAACTCCTCTTTCACAAACACTCTTGCTGACTAACATTTCTAAGCTCTGTTGCTGGAGCAATTCCTATTCTATTTCCAGCATCCCAAAGAGCAATGACACACAGCACTCACTACAGTGCTCCTCACATCAGGAACAAAAGGAACAAGAGCAAAATAAAAGCGAACACGGACAGACTTTCCATTACTCCCATTTTCTAAAGTAAAACATTTTTTCTCTCATATGATTTGCCCCTGCATATAGCTGATAGATGGATGAATGCTTCCCCTTACTCTAGCTGAACCATCTGGGTTAGTAAGGTTTGCAAGAGAGAGCTCTATTCAGCAGCTAAGAACTATTGCTGGCCAAAAAATACAAGCAGCTTTCAGAAACTTTTTTTTTTTTTTCTGTCTTTTCATTATTTTTTGGAGCATCACATCTTTTATTTTGTAAACTGTAAAAAAATATTTCAGCTCCATTGGCTCTATAAATTGTTGAAGGTGAATAGCCAAAGACCCAGATTTGAACAAGAAGCTAGATTTGTCAATGTTTTTGAATTTACTGTAGTCTGCAGGGCTTCTGGAAGAATTAGATAATTTTATGATAAAATTCTAAATATTTTGGTTTGGCCTAGGCATTAGTATTTTACAGCACATGTTTTCACTGTATCCAGATTATTTGCTATGCTTTAATGTGTATTGTTTTTTAAAAAGAATTTAAGACTTGTGCATTAAGCTGATAATTAGAATGTTCCTTTTAGTGTGCTAAACACATCTTTGTCTGGCATGCTTTACAGTGAGTCCACTATATATGACATTGTCTCAGTACAAGACTAGCCCTGTCTTGTCTTCCTGATTAATTAGAAACAGATTGTAGCCAGAGTTTTGACTGGTGGAAAGTGATTGTTACACAGCCAGGGACAAATGATTTTCCCACAGAGCCACTCCAGTATTCTGAAGCCAAGTTTAAAAATATCACAGCATTTTAATATTTACATTCATCATTCAAAAAAAATGAACACATGGAAGAATCTGTAAGATATGGTTTTACAACAGCCATTGTTCATTTTATGGCACTGTACAGAAGCTGATCTAATTCTTCAGTTGTTACAGCTGGCAAACAACCACTTTCTGTGCCAAATTGTTGCAGCATCTGTGTATAGCCATCCAGTATGAAATCGGCAGTGAAATGCAGTTATAACAGGCATCTTTACCCTCCGTGGATTGGTATGGTGGTGTGTGTTGGTGGGGTTTTTTTGGTTTTGTTTTGTTTTGTTTTGTTTTTTTGGGGGGGGGGGGTTTGGTTTGTTTTTGTTTGTTTGTTTGTTTGTTTGTTTTCTTCTGTATGGTTTACTATAAAATGTTTGGGATAATAACTTTAGGAACTCCTCTCAGAACTACACCAAGGGGGAAAATCCAGCATCCCTACATCTGTCATGTTGTTTGTATGCTCAGTGTCTCTCCAGGGGAAGAAAAGTTTGTAAGAGTGTTTCACTTCGGTTTTATTTCTTCTTGTTATTTTCTCTGTTTTTGTTTACTTATACTACAGAAGCAGATACAAAGGAAATGTTCCAACCTGCCTTCTGCACTTGGAGCCATGCTTCCTTCTTTCCTGAGAGCAGTTATCCTGCAGCCCACAGTAGATCCTCTTCTCTCTTTTCTTCCTTGGAGGAGACTAAAGCTTGAGATTCAATGTGTTCAGCTGCATGGAGACAGAGGAGTAAAGCTTTTCATTAGATCTTTCTTCCTAGATTTTTTAGGGCAAACTTGTAGATAGTATGATTGTATAATATCATAGGAATAGCATGGTGGGTCAACTCACATGACTGAGGGATCACGATAGACAGCTGGCTATAGCCTATTTCATAAAGACAGGCAAGGTAGAAGAGGAGGAGTTGTCACTCTATATTAAGGAGATCTTGAATGTTTAGACGTCAACTATGGTAATTGTGGAAGCCCCTTTAAATGCCTGTGGGTCAAAATCAGAGGGGTCATCTCCAAGGGAGACCTTACAGTAGGCATCTGTTACTGACCACCAAACCAAGATAATGAGACCAATGAAGTGATAGCTGGGTCAGTTAAGCAAGCTCTGGGCCAACAAGACCTGGTTCTTATGGGAGACTTTAACTACCCACACCTTGAGTACTGTGCTCAGTTTTGGTCCCCACTATACAAAAAAGATGTGGACAGGATGGAAAGGGTCCAGAGAAGGGCTATGAGGATGATCAGAGGATTGGAAGGCCTGCCATATGAAGAAAGTGTGAGAAAACTGGGTTTGTTCAGCCTTGAGAAGAGAAGGCTTAGGGGAGCCCTTATTACCATGTACCAGTACATAAATGTGGCTACCAAGAAGCTGGAGAATCCCTTTTTAGCAGGAGTAACAGGAAAAGACAAGGGGTAATGGGTACAAGTTACTCCTAGGGAGATTCTAGTTAGAATTCAGAAGAAAATTTTTCACCATGAGAACAATTAGATATTGGAATAATCTCCCAAGAGAAGTTGTGGATTTCCCCACATTGGCCAGTTTTAAGATTTAGCTTGACAGTGTGCTGGGCAATCTCATTGAAACTATATTTATTTATTTATTTATTTATTTATTTAACCTTTCCAGGTAAATAGACTAGATGATCCTTGAGGTCCCTTTTAACCTGGTACTCTATGATAGTTGGGGTACAGCCTCGAGAAACTAAGGCTTCAGTGATGCCTTATTTGCAGCCTTTCAGTACTTAAAGGGGGCTTATAAGAAAAATGGGGACAGACTTTTTAGTAGGGTCTGTAGCAATTGGGTAAAGGGTAATGGTTTCAAACTGAGGGCAGATTAAGACTAGATATAATGTATAAATTGTTTGCAGTGAGGGTGGTGAAACACTAGTACAGGTTGCCAGAGAGGTTTTGGATCCCTGGAAACATTCAAGGTCAGGTTGGATGGGACCCTGAGCAACTTAATCTAATTAAAGACAATCCTGCTCATTGCAGGGGTCTGGGACTTGATGACTTTTAGAAATCTCTTCCAACCCAATCCATTCTGTGAATCTATCATATTCTAGGTATGAAGTACCAAAGTCTATTAAACATGCTAGGCTACCTATGTGAGCATTATCATGTCCATAGGCTGCATCTAATCTGTGTAACAGAAGTGCTCCATGCGCTCTGCTGTCTTTGCCTTGATTGTCTATTAACAGGGGTACACAACTACACCTTGATTCCTTTCCTTGCCTGTGCATGGAAAGCAGAGAAAGAAAGCACAGCTCTCACCAGGGGTGTCATAACAGAAAAGTGGGAGACAGGACAACATCCAGTGGTAGCAAGTACTCTGGGATCATACAGTTGCGCACTCCTGTAAAGGCTGCCTATAGATGTTCAGGGAGAATTTCTCCTTGGTTGCTCAGACCAGATCAAATTGTTTCTATACCTCAAGTTAGATACCCTAATTACTAAGACATGTTTATTTTAAAATTTAGTTTAAATGCCTATTGTGAATAAAATTCAGAATGCAAATCATCTCAGCATCTGCACCATTTTTACTGCAGCTTCTTATGTTGTTTTTTTGATTAACACTTTGAATGTTACATATTCAGGGCAAAAGCCTGTCACCATGATTATATATTTTATAAGAAATGGCAGAACTCTTCAGAGTCTTATAAGAGGACAATTTATTAAATGAATCTGTAATGGTCTTGTTTTTTAACCCTTTAACAGTAATTTAGCAGAAAGCTAATGTTACTTTTTAATGCCTTCTAAAGGTGTCACCACATTCTTATTCTGTTGTTTAGTAGCATATATTACCCTGACGTCCACAGATATTAGTGTCTCTAAGAACTAAGTGACAGTTATATGCTCTATGTATCAGTCAAAACTGGGGAGCTTAACACAAACAGGACACTAACATTCTGTATAACATAATAGGAAATGCTGGAATACAAATCTTTTTCATTATACATGTCTAAAATATCAAGCTAAGCATTTCTGGGGCAGCATAGTTTTTTGTGTCTATTTGGAATAATATTTTCCAGGGCAACTCTTTCCTACACAGAAAAATAACTTAAAATGTGTGTATGGGGCACTTAACAGAGGTATGTTTTGTTCTCTGTGTGTTTTAAAACTGCTTTGTTTAAATATGTTACTTTGCTCTGGAGTGGATTCTTGTCAGCTAAATGAAAGTTATTTTGTAGCTGGCTCTTGTGCACTGCTGACAAGCACCTATAAAGAATAGTGTTTGCACAGCTATCACTTAAAGTATTTGGTAAAGACTGTACCTTTTTCCATCAGGTAACAGAAAGGTCAAGTAAACTTGGAAAAAAAAATCATGAAAGGAAGTTTATAAAGATATATTTCTTTGGTTAACATGTTCATCAGGTTTTGGGCCAAGTCCCTCAGCCACACTCCTGGTGAAAAACTGCATCCTGTTTTGTGATTTCCAAATCTCCTGTGCAGATTTGCCATTCCTTAGAAACATCAGAAGTGCTTTGCACAAAGATAGAATCAAATCTGCACGAATTTATTAAATCAAACACAGGACTGTAAGTAAGCATGAGCCATATATTTGCCTAAAGAAGTGTTGAATCAAATGAACGTTTACACAATTATTACACAGATATTACACGTCTTCTAGGATCCAATCGCTTTCTTTACCTATAAGCTGGTGAACAACCTAATTAGACTGTCTTTCCTCTGTGAAAATTATTTTTTAATACTCCCTTCTGCTACAGCCAGGTTTCCACAGAATGAGCACTGAACTGAACTGTCACATAACCCTTTGGTTATGTAAAATAAATACACATACACACTGGAGCTAAAACACTTAGTTTTTTTATAAGCTTTTATAGTCTCATCTGAAATACAGAAGCAGCAGCTGGGTGTTTTAAAATATGTCCTACTCACAGTGAAAGTTTTCCACCCATCTGTAGAACAGATATAATCATGTTCATTAGGTTTTGTGAGATTTAATTTATATTTATATAACTCTTTGGTATACCTAGTTATAAACTGGGAGTAAGGTAACATTTTAATTGCTTCAACTTCTCTCATGGGTATCTTTTCATCTTATTAAGATATTTTCCCTCTATTCCAATGAGGATTTTAAATCTAGAAGATTATGGGTTCCAGCACCTGTCTGCAGGATATACTCTCCACTTTCAGCTGATATGACAAATGTATCACACTCATTAAGCTGAAAATGAGCCAAATTTTATTTTTTAAGGAGCAGATGTTTAAGAATTGGGACTTTCCAACCCCCATATGGCATTAGCCCAGCAGTAAATTATTTTTCTACAACTGTGAAAGCATCATGTTCCTGGAAAAAGTTAGAACACAATGGAAGTCTGTGGAATGAAGTCTGAGATGGAAGATGCAAAAATGATCAGCCAACTGGAAGTAAATCATATATATTTGCAAGCTCAATGCAAATATAACTGCCAGTTATAGTACCACAGCAATACACTTTTGGTTATAGCTGCTAGTAGGATTTGCTGTCTTATTTTATACAACTGTATAAAGACTATATGATATATATATACAAGACTGTATAGAGACTGATTGTGTTAATATTCAAGTTATCACTAAATACAGGAACGTCAGAGCAGCTGTGTTAGGTCAGATCAAAGTTCCATATCTGTGTCACTCTGCCTAAACAAAACAGATGTCCTGAAAATAACATCAGACAGGGCAAGCATATATGATACTTCCCTCTGAGACCCGCTAGCCACTTTTCTTGCCCTGCAATTTAGGGCCTTTCTGAACCAAACATTGTTTCTATCTGTTCAGTAACCCTTCATGATTTTTTTTTTCCTGTTTTCCAGGCCCTTTCAACCCATATAAAATATCTCCTTGTACATCACAGGCTGCAAAGAGCTACTGTGCCACCCTACCAAGTGGGACCTTGTATTATTTTAGAAGTAGAGAGGAGATTTAAATTACTCTAAGAAAGCCATTATCCATGTTTCTATATCAAAGACCATAAAATTATTACTCCCATGCATACATAACTTAATGATGTTAACAGGAAATGTGCAAATAGATTTACAGTGGGTTTTCATCCTTCAAATAGATAAGTTATTTTGATTAGTAGGTGTCTGTCATCTGTATGATATATTGTGTGCACTAGAAGTTGATCGTATATTACCGTAATGGCAATGGATGTCAGTGATGCATACATATTATCTGAAGTTAACGAAACTGGTAAGGCTCTAAACTTTGTGTATCAGTTATGCACTATCCCCATGGACTGAAATTCCATACCAATGCAGAAAAAGTACAGTAACAGTACTATGTGACCCAGCTGGGTGACCAGGCTGATAGAATGATATGATAGCACAAGTCCTGGAGATGTGGGAAGGATGACAAGGATTAATGAATGTAAAGACACCTCAAAAGGACAAAGAAGACAAAAAAAAAGGGTGAAAGCAAAAGAGCTAAATTAATTTGTTTGCACTGATGCTTATGAAAAAAAGAGCTTGAGGAAGTTCTGACTGCAGGGGGATATGTTTGAGGAGCTGCAGAGAACTGCTTTGAGAAGAAAATAATAAGAGGTGTAGTCATAAATCCTGACAATCAGGGAGGCCTAATAAAGTTCTTTGGCAGCAAACCCAAAATAGACAAAAGAAATACTGTTTTTCACAGCATGTAATTTAATTTTGGAGCTCATTGTCACCCCACTTAGTAAATGCAAAATTATTAAAGGATTCATAAGGTAATTAATACAGTGATGAAAGAAGGCCCACAAAAGCTATTGAAGCAGAATTATGCTCATGCAACCTCAAATTCAAGAAGTCTCTAAACCACAGATACATGAAAGTTGGGAGTAAATACTGCAAGAATAATCACTCTACAGTTGCACCATTTCCTAAAGCATGTGTAGTGACCACTACTAAAAGCAAGTTTTGTGTTAGGTGTACCTTTGCTTTGATCCATTTCAGCTGCTCCTGTTTTCCAGGTACACTAGAAAGGGGTAGTTGGTACCATAATTTTTGCAAATATGGGCACAGGTTCTTTATAAGAAAACAAGTTGAGGCTTTTTATATTTTTAGCTGCAAGACAAATCAGTGCAAGTAAGAATCTTCACATAATTAATAATAGAAGATTTCCTTTTCCACTCTGGTGGAATTTCATAATGTCATCACCTCTTTTAAGAATAAAGAATGTACTGTACATATAGAAAGAAAAGACAATTAGGAGAGTGATTATTTCTATTTGCACAGTAGTTAAAAATTGCTGTGCAAATATTATTTGTGATCTTCATTCATACTGTGCTGGGAAGATACAGCTGTTTCAACAAAGCAGATAAGTATGCAGTGAAATAGGAAACAGACTTGCTGGGAAAAAGTAAAAATCTATATTATGTAAACTATATGCTCTGAGGAGACAAGCTTCTTTCTCCACCCCATTTCATTTTATAAGCTTTTTTTCAGTATCTGTGGTCAAAGGATGACTCTTTGTTTTGTGCAATTAATATGTGTACCAGTCTGCAAGATGCACAAATACTGAGCTGGTGTAAGTGAATGTAGGAAACATTTGTGAATTCTGTGTTAATGTGCAAAATATTGAAAGGTTTCTACTGAGACTTTGAAAGCAGAATTCAACTGGTGGATTTTTTTTTATCTATAGGCTATTAAAGAAACACTGATTTAATTTTAACTCCTAAAAATCAAAGCTAGTTTGATTAAATTTTAAATTGACTTTTTGCTCAGCAACATTGAACAATAGGACAGCAACCCTGTAGTTTCCTGGAGTCTTCTTCTTGCCTTTTTTGAATGTGAGCAACATTTTTCTCTACCCAGTCACCAGGGATCTCCCTGTCAGAACCTGTCAAATATGGCAGAAAGTCCCTCTGTAACAATGGCAGCCCACTCCCTCAGCACCTTGGATGCATCCTACCCTGCCTGTAGACTTGTGTTATGTTCAGTTTGCTTAAGGAGTCTATAATTCAGTTTTTGCTTACTGTGGGAAGGAACTCATCCTTTTGACTCTGCCAGAATCCAGTGAGAGCTGGTAAAAAACATCAGTAAAGACCGAGACAAAGAAGGTACTGAGTGATTCAGCCTTTTCTGTATCCTAGAGTACAGCAGCCTCATTTTCCTTAAACTTCCTCTTGCTTCAATGTCTTTCTTGCTGCCCTTCATGTTTCTTACAAAATTTGTCCCCAGTGTGTGTTTGGCATGCCTGGTTCTGGCCCTGCATGCTCAGGCTATGATTCTGTACTCCTTCTGGGTAGCATATCACAACGTCTGCCCCCTGTATGCTTCCCTTTGTGTTGGAGCCCAGTCAGGAATTCCTTGACTCTCCTGCCAGGTGTCCTCAGCTTTCTGCTCATCAGCACACTGTTCTGCTCTGAAGAGGTTGTCCTTAAAGATCAACCAGATCTCCTGGGCCATTTGCCCTTCAGGGCAGCCTCCAAGGAGCTCCTGTCTACCAGTTCCCTGACTGAATCCTAAACTAACCTAACTTCAGGTTGTACCTAGAAAGCCTGTGTCTTTCCATCCACAGTTCTGTATCCCCCTGATTCCAGAAATACTGAGCTATGTGGCTGTGCACAGATACCTAGTTCCTGTTTTGCACACTGTGGGCCTGTGTGTACTGACACTTGAAAATGGTCCTCACTCATGGTTCTTTCCCAAGGGATGTATGACAGCCTCCCCTACTGGGTAGTCCTTCTGGTCACCCTTTCTTGTCCCCTGTTTCTCTATTTCTCTTCAGAATTAGATCTGCCCCACTTCATCAGGTAGGTCCCACCTAATGTATTTTCTAGCTTCAATGTCAATAAAGTGATTTTTCTGCATCTTTTATTTTCCTGCACCTCTAATCTTGACCTTCAACATCTCCATATAATCCCCAATCTGTCCATTTTATTCTTGATCCTTGCTGCTAGGCTCTGTATTAAAAACAAACAGACAAACAAAAACCACAACAAAATTACATCAGTTTGTAAATCTGTTCTATGTGTTTACCCTCTCTTTTTCTGCAGCTCTGCAGTGTTATTGGTCAAACAGCTGGCAGTATGTATTTGTTATATCTTTTAGATTTTCTCTCCTAGATATGTAGTCTCCACTTCCCAAAGCCTGCCTCAACCTGTTCTCTTCTTCCCATATGTTTTCTTCTTTTCACACACAATCTGGATCCAAATAAATGGTTATTTTGTCTTAAATGCTATACTTCAATGTTCAAAATGTACCTCATTATTGATGATTGTCCTTATATTTTTCTGCTGTGGAGAGATAGCACTATATAGTAGTTATACCATACTAGTGCAGTGGGTTTTTAAAAATTGCTTTCCTCTTGTTTCTGATGTAATTTATTTTCATGATAAGGTCTATATTTAAATATGGGTGGGAAAGAAGTTCTCTTCCAAAATAACCATAACCTTTCTGTTTATTGTCAGAAACTGTCATTTACCATGAGGTTATCACTTTTTCCATCCTCCTGGGCATACATTATGGTACAAGTAAATTGCTGCAGCACATTGATTCTAAACTGCTGAATTACTGTTGTCTATCACCGTATTCAAATGGGTTTGCTCCCAGAGAAACATTTTTTTCCATTGCTGAGTGCTCTGAAGTAAAAGTAGATTAATAATTTACATTTCAAACTTGCTCCCAGTATACTCAGCAGCAAAGCTCTCATTGCTTTAGGGACAGCAGGGTCTTGCTTCCTACAAAGAGTTTGGAGAGACTCTGGTGTGGACATAGCTGAATGAATTAAAAGTTCCCATCAATATACCAATCCATGTGTGACAGCATTGTGAAGAAAGCACTCCTTTATTCACTGAATAACAGTAACCAGGCTTATTCAGTTGAGAACATTTAACAAGAATGCAATTGGACAGATCTTCTGTCATTCTGAACAAGGCTAAATTTAAGCAGAAGCACCAGAAAATATAGGTCACTGATTAATTCACTGAGATTCTGCATTCTTGCTCTGCAATAACCACTTAATGATAAGTTACAGCAAATACTTCAATGTGATAATTAATTCTGGTTACATATTATTAAGGTCAGAGAAGCTAACAGGTTCACAAATGATTTCTATTTTAGAACATGGGACGTTTCAGTCAAGAGTATATAAAATGGTAAACGCAAGGGAATTTATCATGTACTAAACCAGTAAATACTGTTAAACATTGACTCCTGCCCAGCATGTAGAGGTATTATATGCTGCCACTCTATTAGAGGGGAGATCCAATATATTTTTTTGAAAAAAGCACTTCCAAATCTTTTTATTACTCTTAATCATATTTTTTAAAAAAAACCCTGCACATAGTTTATATAGTTACAGATGGAAGAATACTTCTGACATGTCCTACATGAGAATAATCCATATACATAGAGAGAAAAAAAAAAAATCTATCTCTAGAGAAGAGAACATAGTAGGGGAAAAAGTCTAATCTTCATAATTCTCTGTCATCTGATGCCTGTTGAACATCTGGGACACAAGAAAGTTCACAGTTCACTCACTTAGAAAAACTGTCTTCTCAGCTCTTCATGCCCACCATAGCTGTTTTGCAATCTAGATGGATGGGACTGCAACATTAAGGTTACCTGAGGCACATACCATACTAGAAGGCTTCAGAGAAACTTGTATTTAGAGATCCAAACCACTAGGGAACTAACAAGTCTTTATACATTAACTTTTTCTTTTTTTTTTTTTTTTTTTTTTTTTTTCTCCCCAGGATTTACATCAAAACTATGTACTTCTTCCCACCTCTTGCTTTTTCTCTTCAGGTTGTGCATAGATCTTAAGAGAAGGTTTTTCATAGATTCAGGAGAAACAGGAATATGCTGGATATCTTGAATAGCCCTTTTCTAAAGATTTAGTCCCTCAAAAAGTAGAGGAAGGGAAACTTACATCTCTTGCTGCTTTATTAATTTCTTCCTTTACACTGCCATTGAAGTTATTGGATGTTATTCCAAGCCAAAAGCTTAGGATACAAACCTGAAAAATAACCATTTACTGTGAATGTGTTAGCATTACTACACCAGTAATTTGTCTACCTAATTAATCATAATATACACTGAAAACTAGCATCAGCCCCATCAACATCTGTCATATTTAGCTGTAAATGACAGCATGAAATATTTATTAGTCTCATTGAACTTCTTATTCATCTCACTCACACCACTTCCAAAACATATATGCTTGCTTATCACCCTGATCCCAATGAGCTGAACTCTCTTGATTTGGAGATGCTCATGGGAGGTGAGGGTGCTCCTACCTTTTTCCCTCTCTCCTTCAGGTCCATAATTAAACACTGACCTAATGATTGATGGAATGATGAGTCTGCAAAGAAGATCCCTGTGGGTTTGAACTAATAAAGAGCTAAACAAATCATCTGGTGCATCATCTGTTCTGATCTTTAATCAGAAGGTAAGTTCAGACTCGTATGTCATCAATCAACTTTTAAAGGCAATAGAGATATTATTTAAGGAACAATCTGGAAGTTTCAGATGTAAAGGCACAGGGACAAGCTTTTTCTTCAGCAAAGATGAAAGAGGAGAGTAAGCCTACCAGTTTGCCACCTCCTCCTGCCTGACATTTGGTAATAGGATTCCATAAATGATGACTTATATGGTCTCTCTTTATCACTCAGAAAAGATGTTAGTGTGATACCTTTTGTGTGGCCCATTTTTATAGGCAGAATCTGCTACAGAATCTCCTGTATTACTACTACACAGGCAAAATTCTAGTTTTCTGTGCATCTGTAGCAATCTCATCAATTCATCTTGCCCTCTTTGTCATTGCTCTGATTCAAGTTACCCTTCTGGCTTTCTCACAGAGATGATCATTAAGAGGGTTATCACAAGAAAAGAAGTAAATAAACTTTTCTGACTTCAGAATAAGTAAAACCAAATAGCAGCAGACATCCAATGGGAAACCATGCACATAAATTTCAGCTCCTTTTTTTTGTTTGTTTGTTTTGATTTTAGTTCATGGATGAGGCTGCAAGAATAAAATAAAATACAATTTTCATATTATTCAAAATTGTCTTTCTATATAGACTTGCAGATTCTACAGCAATTTTGGGCTATTTGACTTTTCAGAGTTTCTATTTGTATCTTCATATAGAAACCATTATATCCTTTACCAACATGTTCTTTAAGCAGATCTGACCACAAAATTCAGTTTGATTGTACTTACATTGCATCCACAATGAGGGTTTTTCTTCCGAGCAAGAATGGATGACCTAAATAATAAAGAATATTTCTAAATGGATATTTAAAATCTGTTCATGAAAACTCAGACATATTACTCTTTGAAAGGGGTTCTGTGGTCTTAATTTACAATGACTAGTCAAATAAGCATTTAGAAATTAAATCTTCATGCAATAAACCTTAAAGAATGCCTTGAGAAAGCTGAAGGAGGGTGAAAGCTTTTCTCCTTAGCTCTGCTCTGACTCTGCAAATCAAAATGGATCTGAAACAAAGCCATGATTTTGACTTTGTCCTGTTACTCCTGTGACTGGTACTTGTGTACTTGTGCTAAAGGATTATTTATCTCCATCCATGTGTTCAGAAAGGACACATAGGCTAAGGGTAGGCTGGTATTGCTGCTTACAAGAAATGGGCAGAAGGTTATATGAACCCTTTTTCCTTCAGCTTGTTGCAACTTATAAATATTTACTGTCAAAGGCATTTGCTGTCTTGGTTAATAAACCTCAGTCTCTGCCATTCTCATTTAATGATTCATAACACACTGTAATTTCTTATGAGTGCATTACACTACCTTGTGATCTGAAGACATTGGTTTCAAAAAAAAAAATCTGAGAAAATGAGACATTAACTCAAGTCTCATTAGGGAAATGGTGGCATCTTGGAAATCCAGGAAGAAAGTTGCATTTCTGCCTCAACAACCAAATTAGCCTTCTAACTTACTATTTGTTAGGTGAGAAAAGGAACCGCAAAGTTCCCCTGTGAGAGATAAGTGCTAGAGACAGCGTCTTGCCTGACAATTTACTTTTTCTCAATTTTTCCTATCTCTGACGAAGTGGCACTTTCACATTACCATAGCTATGTTGCAGTTCCCATAAAAAATATAAAGGAGGGTGTTTAAAATGTAAAAGCAAGTTTCTTGCATTGACATGCAAGCACTCCAGAACAGAGTAAGCATCCTTGGAGACTTATTAAATTTTTTCTCAGTAAAAGAAATCTAATCTGTGTTGATTAGTGGCAAAAACCATGTATTATGTTTATTTCTCCAACAGTACTGAAGATTATAATAGGCAGAAGACCATTTCCTACAACTCAGTATCAGTTCCTGCCTAACAATCTATTAAGACCTAAAATAATCAAAACTTAACAAATGCGTGATTCTGAGTTGATACAAAAATAATAAAAGTAGTCTATGATATTTTAACATGTGTTTCACTATTTTGACTTATGATCTCAGTACCAGCCTCAGTCTTATTTCAGCACTTTCAGAGCCCACAATTTCAAATCTCGCTCTGTTCGGATCAGGACAGGGCACTACTCTTATCTCACATCTTCATAGGACACCAAAGCCAATCTCTCAAACAAAACCACATATTGTTAAACCACAGTTAAATCACAGCTTGCAACCGTTGTTATAAAACTCTTTGCTGTATGGCTATCTTGGCTTTCTCCTATATAAGATCCACTCATTAGATTTATTTCCATGTAAGAAGGACCCTACACCCTCTGCCACTTGGAAGCCAGTTTCCTCAGTAAATGCAAAATGACTGTTTTGCCCTTCATGACATGCAGCCATTTATAATGGCACTTCATATGGGATTGTAAAAACCCTGATATTTTGCAAATCAGTGATGATGGTATCATTCAGTTTCCATTTAATTACAATGAATTTTACCCTTTGCTGTATTTAATTGTATTGTTGACTTCTGGAGATTGATTTTTCTCTTAAAAACTTGCTCAGATTCCAAACTGAAAAGGTATCCAGGATCTGTGTATATAGGGAAAACTCATCTGTAACTACGAGGTTCATCCAGGTACAAGGGCTGTGCTGTGTTCATGGAAAGCATTTCTTTCATGCTCTGTGTTGTCCTTTGGCTTCCTGACAGCAAGTAATACCTAAGTTCATTTTCCAGCTGCTACTTCCATGGTAACACAAAAAGGATTGTGGATAAATTATAAGACTAATCAGTAATTTTTTCACTCTGTCAACTGCTCTAGCTATTTCTTTCTTGAGAATTTTCTCAAAGGACTGGTGTTAGCAATCAAAATTTCTTATCTTAGTTGTTACATGTTTTGCATAGACATTACTGCAAACACTGTTGGAAATGGCTCCCGGAGCTGGTTGCAGGCTGTTTATCAGAAATCAGGAGATACAAGTGGCCTCTGGAAGCCTTTTTGTTATCAACACCCCTCCAGCCTCTCACTTGCTAATGGTGAGAATTTTCATGGAAGTTTCTCACTGACTTTTTAAAAAGTGTCAGCAAAGCACAGCATTAAAGTAATAAACTACAGGTCAGAGAGGGGTAAGAAACCATTACCTACCCACAATGCCACAAATTCCTGGAGAATTTTGTTATAATATGATTTCATAAATCTTTCAAGGAATGGTTATTTGTACATTATTTAACTCTTTTTCTTGTTTTTCTTTTTCATTCAACTGTGTTCAGCTGCATTAGATGCAGCTGGAGAACTGGTGTGGAGATGCTCTCTTTGACTGGTACAGGATTATACTAGATGTCACAGACACAGCAGTCAGGTAATAGCATTTGGACAAAGAGATATGTAAGAAAAGTATATAAGAAAAGTTGGCATCCCTTAGAAAAGCACTAAGGTAACGTAGACTTAAAAAACAAGGTTGTGTGTGGGGTTTCTTTGAGCCGTTTTTTTGGCTTATTGCACTTAGTCAGAAACTTCATCAGTCGTACGCTGTACCTTCTGAATACAAAATTCAGAGGGAGGAAGCGTCCATTTTGTATTGAGTTTATTACTCAAGCTGAAAAATGTCCTCTAAAACTTCCCTCTTCTGAATTTAAATTTGAAAATTATACATCCAAATGAAAAAGTGATTAACAAAAATCTACACAGAAATAAAATGATTCTGTTAACAGAGGGGACCTGGAGAGAGGGAACCCAAAGACACATTCTTCAATGTTTAATTTAGAGGTTGCCTTCTGGACTTGATGAGTGTTCTCCATCATAATCTGCAACAGAATTGACCCAAAACATCTCAAAAATATCTAATAAACTGAGGTTAAGAAGGAGAAAACAACACTAAAAAAAATCTTAGGATGTTTTTGTGGACATACCAGATACCTAACCTGTTTAAAAAGAAAAAAAAGTGAATCATTCTGGTAGAGAAATGCATAGAGAAATTTCAGCAGTAAAATAAAGAAAAATAATAATCATAAAAGACAGATTTATTATCTCAAAAATCCATTCAGGGAGGCCTTGTAACACATGAGACAAGGAGGGCAAGCTGTCACCTCTGGTGCCACTCGGGTCACTGTGATTACGTGGAGTTGAGAGTTCAGCACCAAAACATGTCTTTTGAACACTGCAGTGTCATAAATGTCAAACTAATCACAGAATGTTAGGGGTTGGAAGGGACCTCCAAAGATCATCGAGTCCAACACCCCTGCCAGAGCAGGACAAAACTACAGAAGATCACTCAGAAATGCATCTGGACAGGTCTTGAAAGTCTCCAGAGAAGGAGACTCCATAACCTCTCTGGGGAGTCTATTCCAGTGCTCTATAATTTACAGTAAAGAAGTTCTTCTTCATGTTAAGGTGGAACTTCCTGTACTCAATCTGTTGCCGTCTGTCCTATTACAATGCACAAGGGAAAAGAAGTTGTCCTGCCTTCTTGATGTCCAGCCCTTATGTATTTATAGACATTAATTAGATCCCCTCTCAGTCTTCTCCCCTCCAGACTAGAAAGTACCAAGTGTCTCAGCCTTTCCTTTTAAGGCATGTGTTTCAGCCCCTTAATCATCCTCATAGTCCTCTGCTGGACTCTCTCAAGTAGATCTCTGTCCCTCTCGAACTGGAGAGCCCAGAACTGGACACAATACTCCAGGTGAGGTCTCACTAGGGCTAATGAAACCATTTAAGTCAGTGGGTGATTTACCAACCAGTCTCCATTGCAGAAATGAACATTAACCACTAAATACCACCAATGATTCATCTGGTGTTTTCTTAAAAATATTCCCCCACACTCCATGTTTTTTTTTTATTATTTCCCCCCCATAGACAATTTTTATCCTACAGTCATAAGAAAAACTCCTTTCGTATAAATGAGTTAAGTAAAGCATCCAAACCAGAAATTTACCGTCTGTATCTGAGCATGAATAGAACACAGACATAAATTAAACAAATAAAAGAAGAAAATACAGCAACCTTCTGGGTACAAATAATTAATTTTAATCTGAATAATTTCTCATATCTAAAAAATTGTAATAGTTTTTTGATCTCAGTCCTAAATATATTGATAGAATAATCATGGATTTTAGTGAAAACTAAATTACTTCTTTACTGTTGTAACTTATGAAGAAATATCTACTATGTTGTTACATTTCTGCTTGGTTTATTAGATGCCTACAGTTAGATGCTTATCTGATTTATACAATGAGAAAGTAACATATCTAAGCAGAAAAAAAAAGTTAAAAAATAATAAAATTATCTAACTGATTTTAGTTATTTATTTTTTAGAATTTGTTTACAATTAACTTTTTAATGGTAAAGGTATGCAATGTGATTCCTGAAATGCTAATCTTATTCATGGTTTACAGGTTCCTAGAAAGTTAGGAGAAATTGTAAAACCTGGGGTAAACAAATTATATGGCAGAGAAAATACACAAATAAATGGACCAAAGGATAAACATTATAGCTCGCAAGGCATGGCTAAATATTTATTCTTAAATTATTAAACCATTTAATCAAGCTGGTTCCTATTTTTTTTCATGGTGGCTATAAAACTATTAGCAGTAATGAAGCATAAGTAAAATGATTGATTTTGCCAATAAGTGGGAATGTACCAGACCTTGTGTTATGTAACATGCCTCGCAGGTCATCTGTAAGCTTCATTAATCATATACAACCCATTCATTCACAAGGAAAAATGATGAATTGCTCTCTGTGGAAGCCTAATATTAACCTCACTAATTCCGTGGAAGTGTAGAATATATTGTAAGTTTTTTTCTTTCCCTTTAAACATGTCAGAGACTGTAATCTTTAATTCCGTATGACACTTTAATCCATGTAAGCAGATAGTTACATCTCATGGAGCCCCACTGATTTTAGTTGCTGATTCCTGCTCATGTCTAATATAACATAGTTTTCCTATTGTTGATATGATGATAAAACTGTGTATATATAAAGAAGGGAGTAGGGACTTCACCCAGTTTCAGCCGACTAAAATTTTGGCCAATAATCTAACCCCAAAAAGTGAATGGAAGGTACTTTTCTTTGGATTATTAAAATTAGGAAATTAAACTGCTACAGAAGTCATGTTATGTAAAATAGATTGAATGCAACCTTAAAAATAATTAGTTGAGGCTCCAACTAACCTTCTTTTGTAAAGCTATTCCAGAATTTTTCTAGCTCATGGCTAGAGACTCTCAAGTAACACTGCAACTATTTATTCCTGTACTAACAGTGTCTAGTATTGTAAACCACTCCCCTCTCTTCTAGGATTTACCCATGATATATTTATAGACAGCAATACTATCCCTCACATTTTATTAGGCAAACCAAACAAAGATCTAAATCTTTTAATCTGTTCTCATGAAATGGGATCTTTTTCCCTTGATTATCCTCAAGATAATCTTAAACACTGGTGACAAGAATCTTTCGCAGGTTCTAGAGGAGGTCTCACAAGAGGCATATGCAACTCTGTTTCTACCATAAAGTACTGTAGGTGACAAGTCATTTGCTGCTTGTCTTAAAAAAAAATAGATACTTGAAAATCATTATGCTTTGGTGTCCTGAAACAACCACCTTATAGTGCTGAGTTGTCTTGTCATCCTTGTACTTTATGTCTTTCTGCTTTACTGCCTTCAACTTTTTTTTGCTTGTCTCTTTTCTTCTACTTAAGATTGTTGTGCTTTTGTTAAAGATTTTTTGTGTGTTTTACAATGATTAACACAAAATAGTTATGCCTACTCAGCCCTGTGGTGATGGTTATGGTAATAAGAACAGGAACCTGAACAGATGCATGTTTATCATCTGAAGATAAGCCATAATGTCAACTTTTTTTCCTCTTCATCTAATGGCACTGTGGAGTTATCACAAGCAATAGCTGTGAGCCATTACCATTACATGCTCTCCTAACCTCTGTGGTGTTTAACTCACACTTTAAAGGACATTTCATTTTCCATAGTCCCTAGATAACTAATCCATTCCAGCCTCTATCTGCAATCAGAACATACTGAAAAAAAAAAAAAACCCATAAAAAAATCTTCATTCTGAAAGACAAGTTTACAGAATTAAAAAAAAAAAAAAAAAGTGATTTCACTGAAATTTGTTGTAGGGTCATTTCCTAATGTGAACAAACACAGTCTCATTGCAAGGACTGGAAAAGAGATTCCTCTCTGCTTTTCTGAAATACACATATGCTCTGAGATCATTTGTTTCCCTGTGTAAATAAAAGGGAGCTCTGTCTCCAGACCTACACGTGTATGTGTTAGATTTATGTTATCAACATAACCATTTTTAGATTGCTAGTGAAAGGAATTGCTTCTGGTGATCTCTCATGCAGTAGAATGCACATTATATTGCCAACTGACATTTAACAGCATCTAATATGCATTCAGCTGCTACTGGAAATTTTTTATATAACACTTTCTAGATTTTGCTTTAACGTACAGATTACAGAAGTGATATGCAGTGTACTGAACAGTAATCTCCACAGCAGTTACATTCACTTTGGAGAGAAAAAGGTGACATTTGCTTACATTTCTTGAGCAGAAGAAATGATCACAGTGAAGATAACAGCTGAACATACAATACCGTCTTTTAATCTTGTCTTTAGCTTGAATTGTAGAGAACTAAATGAAATGGATGATATTAGAACTAGAAGTAATTCCATACAGCTTTGGTAACCATTGTAGGTTATCACAGTTGCCATCTAAACTTATTTCAAGTTTAATGTTCTAGAAACTTTTCAATATCTGATTCATACAAAGACCCAGTACCAAAATTAAAATTTAGAGGAATCCCAGGGGAAAAAAACTTGAGAAGGTATTTATTTGTAATAAACCCCTTTCTTAAGCAAACAGATAAATGTAATTAATAGATTCACCTGAGATTCAGCATACTTGGATTTTGAGCTGAGACTCTTCAAAGCACTCTGGGGGATTTAGATGCATATTGGTTATTGAAATTAAATCCCTTAGAATATTTTGAAAACACTCAGCCTTGAATTCCTTCAGCCCACATGGGAGACTGACTGGTTTCAATTATGCATAAAATGATGCAGGTGAAAGGAAGACTGCAGACACCAAATAATCATTAATGTTATTAATGAGTTAAAAGCTACTAGACCCATGGACTATATGATGAAATTGGACAATTAGAAAGTGAAGATATAGCTGGATATGTGATGTTTGATCCTGCTTTTAATAAAAAATCTGTCATAGGGTTTCTTAGTTATATTGTGTTGATTCCTTAAGGCTCTTGCTTAGGGAACATTTAGAAATTTGGAAGTTTTATCTACTTAAGCATAATATCTGCTGTTTTTACTGTGGTGGGGTTTTTTTGTTTTGTTTTGGGGTTTTTTTGGTGTTTTTTTTTTTGTTTTTGTCATCTTATTAGCTATTACAATATATTGCTTAGGATGTTCTGTGTTTATGCTAGCTTCTTTCCGGGATTTATTGATCCAGTTAGAAACATTTCATCATTAAAACATATTAGGTCTAAGCACTATTAAAGTTGTTTTCTCTTCAGCTAACTAAATCTAGTATTACAATTAATTAGAGGTAGTTTTAGACTATAATTTTATAATTAAATATGCTATAGCTATGAGAGAAAGCATTTTAAATTTATTCAAACAAAGGGTAAGACAATGGTTGTGTGCCATCAAGAACTGTAAGGTGTTATTCATTTTAGGAAATTATTCTCAGGTGCATTAGGTTGAAGTTTGATTTGGGAGCAAGGAAGGGAGCTTTTTTTAGGACAGAGTCAGACTAAAGGAAGCTCTTGGGTTATTGATGGTATGCTGTGTAATGGCGACACAGTTACACAACTCAAACTGTGAGTTTATTTTGTACTTTTTCACCTATTCTATGATCTAATAATCTTTTTATTAATTCCATTAGTAGGGAAAAAAATATTAAAACCCTCAATTTTTAATAGACTTTTATGAAAGAACAATAGAGAATAGCTCTTCTAAATAATCTTTAACAGTAGAACAACATACAGGAAATAGTAGCAAATCAAAATATTTTCTTGAGTTAAATATTTCTTCTGTTGTCTTTGTGTCATTTTGCTTCCTCTTGTTTTAGCTCACTGTTACTAGCTTCCTATTATTTTATATGGACACATTTATTTCAAATTTGACAATTAAGAAATACGTAGGATTGCACTCATTCCTATAATTTGAGCGTATAAGCTCTGAGATCTGTGTGTCTGATACCTGATTCACTTCTTTTTTTTTTTTTTCTTCCGTAGGATGTAACATACATGTAGGTTTTAATATCAAAATGGTCATTTAAACACTCTATTTGACTCTTTGCTGATATGAGGAAGTTTGAGGAAATTCCAGGAGGGGAAACATTTCATAACCATTCATGAAGAGTTAAATAAGGCAGCTCCTTCTGTTTTTTAATTTACTTTTCCCACAATTAGTGAAATTTTGCCTTCTCTGGAACATTTTTCAGAAATATTTATGTTGGAGACTTGAGGGAAGGGAGACAAAAAGCTATTATTTTGGAATTTAAAACGATGAATATGGTGATGCTCAGGTAAACCTGCTCTGAATTTAAATATTGATGATGTGGGGCTTTTTTCTTAAAAAAGGAACAAAGCCAGCAAAAACAAACAAGAATTTCCTCTTCCATTAACTATGATATTTCTGAAGCATTTAATAGTACTTACATAATGCCATCACTATTATAAAGGATTCTGAATACGGGTCTACAATGATGAGGAAGGGCGAAAGTGAAAGCTCACATGCAGAGTAGCTAGCTAGGACCAACATTTCTTCATCACTACCATTTCAGGGACAAATTGATGTGACTGTCTTCTCTTCAGTGACCTGTTGTTTAGCCAGTGAATGAGGCTTATATTATTTCCCCTTTTACTAAGATAAGAGTCCAGTTCATATAACTAGTGCCGATCAGAATGATGGCTGTTTGACCAGATCAAAGGGCTGGCTTCTTGGAAGAACTTCTTGGCCAGATGAATATCAGGGAGAAGTATGTCCATGAAAGATGACTCTGTGATCAGTAGTAGCATTTGCAAACCTCAGCCAGAGCTTCCTTTTTTTGCAGACAGAGGGCTGCCCTGCCACCTTTAGCACAGATACTTCCACCTTTTCCTCCTTAATTTAACCGAATCTTCCCATCACAGGATGTCTGGCCCCCTCTGTCCGGGTTTTATTCCCACAATGAAATGTGCAACAGCTCCAAATATAGAGCGTTGTGTCCTACCCCAATATGAGGACCCAGAGCCATATGAACCAACACAAATGTTGGACAAACAGACAAAGAGTAGCAATTTAATCTTTGAGGTCTTTGAAAAGACTTTCTGCCTGTCTCTTTTTTTTTTTTTTAAACATATTAAGGTGTTTGGCACAGAAGAAAACATGGTGTTTCTTCTGATAATCTCACTTCCTAATTTTGTCATCCAAGTAAATACCCTGACAGTCCTGGTTGCAATACATGCTTTAAACTTATCCTTTTCCTGGCTCACTTTCTTTGCCTATGTTGCTTTTTGCAGACATTTCTAGGTTTGTTGTTTGTAGGGTTTTTTGTGGGTTTTTTTGTTTTGTTTTTTGTTTGGTTGGTTTTTTCTTTTCTTCCCCTTGGGCTTCTCTGACTCTGCTACAGCCCACTTGGAGTCTTGCCACTGAGATCCTTACAGGACTAGTGAAAAGCCTGATTTAGACTCTGAGAAGCAGTGTTAGAAAGCAAGATTTTTATGTCTGTCATCTGCAGAATTTCTAGAGAATAAATTTCTAGACTAAATTTTGATCAGACTAAAAAGCTAATAACACTTTTATCTATTTGAGTACTTTCTTCCCTCTCTTCTCCCAAGGTACAGGTAGGTAATATTAAATGTAGCTCTGTTAGGCACCCTTGCTTTTCCGACACACCTAGTGTTAATCTAACACAAACTGCAGAAATCCCCCAGAACAGTTTTCCACTGGGAGTAGCACAAGCCTTTGTTCTCCATCTTCAAACTGACTGGTTTATTTCATAATCTTTTATGATTCTCATTGCCTTTGGGAGTCTATACTTGCTTAGCCTTTGGTTAAATGAATTCATCTATTGGTATCTCCTGAGATATTACTTCATTCTGAATAAAGAAATATTAACCATCTTTTTGACCTGTAGATGGCCTACAGCTTATCTGAATTTACTTCTTGTCTTTCATATCTCATAAATGATGTTATACAGATGAAGTTAAAATAAAACCTTCAAAGTAAAAGAGTAAATGGCTATTCACCACATATTTTTCTGAACATGAGGTACTATGAACAAAAATAGTCTTGCACACTGAAACAGTACACATCAGCTGCTTCTCAGTTTAGTCTTGTTTTCAATACTAATTCTGATTTCCTTCCTCTCCCCCACCCACCCATTCGCATTCCTTTCTACTTCAGTTCTGGAATGTGTGGTCTATGGCCAGCTGACAACTTTTTTTTTTTTTTTTTTTTTAAAAAGGGATATTTAAACAGTGCATTTTAAAGATCTATGGGTTGTGAGCAGGGAGAGCTGCTGGAATGAGCAGATGGGAGCTTGAATGATTCCTCTTGCCTATCCCACATTTTCCACCTATGTCTTAGTTATGAAACTGGCTGCTGTTGACATTTCAAAGTGCTTTAACAATTTCAACTAACCTGTAGGTCTACCAATTAATGCCAGGAGATACATGCATATCCTAGGACACACATGGTTCCAATAATGTTTGCTTGATTTAGTCTATACTAACTTATCAGATATTTTACACTCACATCGCTTTTATTCTTCTACTGCTTGACTAATGCAAACTGCACTTGAATATAAGCAGGCTTTATTTCTTGGAAAGTTGTAGGTTTTGTCACTGAGTATCAGAATTAACCAATTGTACTATATCATGAAATGAAAGTGGTGGCTCCAGGCAGACATCTTTTCTAAATAAGCTAGAATTTCCATCAGAATATAATGCAAACCCTGGATCAAAATGAAGTAATATAATGCCATTTTTTGCAATATAGGACAAGATGTAGTTCCTATAACAGGTCTTGCAACCTATTACTGAAAGATAGAATAAAGCTTGAGAAAGTGAAGGAACAGCTGAAATAAAGGACTACTTCCTGCTTTCTGACATCACTTAATACTCTTTAAAATGAGTTTGGGCTAGTTGGCAAACGATGTATATAACAGCAGTTTTCAGAAAGTTAAAGGGTAATGGTTTAAGTAGTTGCTACCCCTAAAGGTGTTGGACACTGGATTGGTAGAAACAAATACCCCCTAAACTAATCTCACACATCACCCTCCACAACAATGAATTAACCTTAATTGTACAACTCGTGTAAAAGACCCATTGACAAATATTGGTCTGGCCTACCTCAACTCTGCTGGTAACCTTTAGCTTAGTGTTGGAAAAATCCTAAGCTTCCCCAAGTCATTGCCAGACAGAAGTCTTGATCCTTCTTCTGCAGAGATCAATGAGAACTTTGAGATGCAAACTGGAAGAGTCACAGAATGCTAGGGGTTGGAAGATCATCTAGTCCAACCCCCCTGCTAGAGCAGGATCAGCTAGATCAGATCAGACAAGAACATGTCCAGGTGGGTTCTGAACGTCTCCAGAGAAGGAGACTCCACAAGCTCTCTGGGCAGCTTGTTCCAGTGCTCTGTTACCCTCACCATGAAAAAGTTTTTCCTTATGTTTACCCAAAACCTCCTATGCTCCAGCTTGTACCCATTATTCCTTGTCCTATCACTGGATGTCACTGAGAAGAGCCTGGCTCCATCCTCCCAACACTTGTCCTTTACATATTTAGAGACATTAATGACGTCACCCATTAGTCTCCTTTTCTCCAGGCTAAAAAGACCCAGCTCTCTCAGCCTCTCATCATAAGGGAGATGCTCCACTCCCTTAATCATCTCTGTGGCTCTGCACTGGACTCTCTCCAGTAGCTCCCCATCTTTCTTGAACGTGGATGCCCAGAACTGGATACAGTACTCCAGGGGGGGCCTCACCAGCGCAGAGTGATTAGCATTAAAATCATGAAGTATGTAACAGAAATAATAACTCTCCAGTATCCTTTTGCAAGTAAATTGCAAAGCACTTAATAAAAACAATGATCTGTAGGGGAACTAAATCATATATGTGGAAGGTAATGTGGGAAGATTTCCTAGTAAGTCAGAGATAGATTGCAGCTCTTTCAAGTCCTGCTGTGGTGCTTTAATACATTCAACTGTAAAACACCTGAATGTGTGTCCCTCAAAGTAATTTTCTGCAAAGAATTAACAAAGCAAAGCAGTTCTATCTTTCATCCTATATTTCTTTAACAAGTGTCTTACCTATTTCAAGAAGGGTTTAGTGTGGAAGTTCACATGTGTAAATTAGCTAATTATTTCTTCATGAGGTATTTTCATCATGATATCCTAGAGCAGAATATCACTTCTCTGAAGATAGTGCATTTACAGAGTGTTATAATTCCTGGATTTATTATATTTTATGTGTTAGTGCTAGTACTCCAGGTTGGAAAATGGACAGTGGTCTTGTATGATTAACTGCTTTTAGGTAGTAGCAGAAAACTTTCTTTTTTTTACATCCTGCACAAATCTGAGGAAGCCTAATGCTGGTAGATATAATAGGGAAGGGTTATGAGACCTGAAATTACAATGGATAAATTTTGATCTTGCTGCTGTTTTGGAACTTTTCAGTTGCTTCAAAAGGTTACTCTACTAAAAAAAAAAAAAAAAAAAAAAAAAAAAAAAGATAAAGTCAGATCCTCTAAAATAACTGGTTTTAATCTACTCTAAAATAATGATCTCTGTGTGACTATTGGACTTATGAAGCTACTTAGCAGTAAAGTAGGGGGAAGTTGTCTAATACTGTTTGCATTAAGTAAAGGGAATGGGAACAGCAAGGAGTCTGCCTTATCTGACCTGGTGCAGCACTGATGAAATCTCTGGATGTTAGTATGGGAGACCATGTGTGTCACAGTTATTGTGCATTTATGATTTGTTTAAGTATTCAGTAATCCTCTTTTATTATAAGCATCCTATGCATTATAAATATATTTTTTCTTCAGACACTCAAAAATCATTCATTTTGGTGAGAAGAGGATAAAATGATAGGCAAAGGACAAACTTTTCTTGCTGATTTACTTCTGAACTCTTACTCATTGCTGTAAGTGAAGTGACATAAGCATTTATTTTAATTCCCAATGAGGGCCATGTGAGTACTTCTTTCATAGTGTAGAATTTTTTCTGTTCTCTAAAAGAAATTTCTGGTAACCAGCAGAACAGCAGGCTGCCTTGGGACATTAAACTGATAGGAACTTAAAATTGCTGACTGAATCTTAAATGTGCTAGAGCTGTCTGAGCTTCTCTGCATTGGCTTCTGGGTAATGCTGTTAAGAAATTCTTACAAACATGAGCATCGGTTGTCTCCAACTTCCATAACCAGCCTGCAAAATTTTGATACTTGACAGCAAAGCCTCCTCTATACTGATGACTGTTGCAAGCGTTTGTTTGGTAAGAAGCTGTCGTACACAAAGGCCACTATTTTAAAACAACATAAACTCAAATTTTATTCAAATTGTGTTAGATAAGGTAAAAAACAATTTTTCATGTTATGCAGACTAAAGGAAAAAAGCCTTTCACCCCCATGGGCCCTTTCCTCAAGTGATCACAGAAAACATAAAAGGAAGAAGCAATGCTTAATCACCCCTCTTGATGGTTTTATTCTTGCTACTATAAGTACTTCAGGAACATTCAAGAAATATATGCTGGTTTTAAAGTATATGCCTCCTATTTTATTGCATTGATTTCTAAATTGAGTGCTGAATTAGTTTTAAACTCTTTAATCTGTTCTTAAGAGGTGTTGGGAAATACACCTGTGACTTCTGTGAAAATGTATTAAACTATGAACATCCCTTGGTAAACTTAAAGAGATTCTTAGATACGCTGTATGTTTTGGTTCATGTTGGGAAACAGTCTGAGGGGAAAAAAGAGAAAAAAAAAAAGGGGGAAGGGAAGACAACCTGGTGCTGCTGCAGGGTCAGTGCAACTCTGCTGAAGCACAGGGTGCACTACTGGGGCTAGGCTGCCTTTACAAGCACAGACCCTACTGTTCAAACCCGTTCTAATGCTCCTTGAAAATACTGCTCTGCTCTGAATTTTATCCAGTGTCAGGCTACTGGTATATCAGCAAATTCACCACTGTTGTGACCATTAAGGGGAAAAAAAAAGGGCCTGGGGAAAGAATCAGAGGGCACATTTTCTATTTTTTTTTTTTTTTTTTTTTTTAGAAATTACCCTTTCATGCTTCCCCTGCAAAGATTTGTTTGTTTTCTGTATTACCATGAAATATTGAAATGTTTGGCAGTAAGGATGGCAGTGTGACTGAAACTGTTAGTGGTGGAGCTACCCAGACAAAAGGTTTAATTTAGGGAATTTAGGGGATAGTGTTTTGATAAGATTTCTAGTTCTTCAGTAAGAAAGCCCATTGTGCAAGAGGAGAAATAATACATTGAAGCTGTACCCTTTAAAAATTGTAGACTTGGGTTTTTTGGGTTTTTTTTGTGTATATGTGTGGGTTTCTCTTTTTTTTTTTTTTTGTGTGTGTCTGTGTGTCTGTGCATTTTTTTCCTTTTTTTTTCTTTTCCCCAGTATGAAATTAAAGACAAGAAAACTGACTTCAAAACAGATTCCTGATGCTTAAGCCATTCTCTGGAATATACAAATACTTACACTGAGGTGGAAAATGGAGTGTAGATTAAGAGATTATTTAAAGTATTCTTTTTTTTTTTAAGGTTGATTGCTTTTGTAACACAGTTTAGCCATACAACCATCTTATCCCCTGTGACAATATTTGAATTTATTCATGATCAGTATTGACAGCCAAACATTAGTTTACTTAGGTATCCAGTAATTCTAAATGTCGAACAAATTTGTTCTTTATCTAGCATGAACTGATAAGAAAATACTGCTTACTCCATTCAAAGCAGGTTGGATCACTTGGCTTATTTTAGAGCATACTTTACTGTATCATACTGAAACCCTAGCCAGGATAATCAACCCTTTGGATGAACTTAGCTCCAAATGTTGATGGCAGCAATATGGCTTTAAACACCTGTTTGAAATGTGAAAGGTTACACCTCCACAGAGAAGGAACTGAAGACTGCAGCAAAGCTGTAAAATTGTGACTGAATCTGCAGCAGTTCCAACTGAGATAAGGTTATCTGATGCTCTTGCAGTGGCAGTGTACTTGGCTCTAAAATTGAAAATCCAAGAAATCTGTCATCTGACTGTTATGTTTCTTTATAATGACTTTTTCAAACTTTCTCTGAAGTTCCCAAGTCTCAGCTGAGGGGGGGAAAAAAAAAAATTCTTTCTGCTAGCACTTGACTTCCTACAAATGCTAATTCTGTTGGGTTTTTTTGGTTTGGTTTTTTTTTTTGGGGGGGGGGTGAGGTTTTTTCTTTGTTTGTTTTGGTTTTTGTTGTATGTGGTGGTGTTTTGTGTTTGAGGGGAAGGTTTTGCTTGTGTTTTGTTGGGTGGGGCTTGTTTTGTTTGCTTGTTTGGCTTTTAGTTTTGGTTTGTTGTTTTTGTTTTGTGTTTGTTTGTGGTTTTGTTTGTTTTTTTACTTATAAAACTTGTCTTCCTACTCCATATGGACCAAATTTGCTTACATCCAGTGTTACTTATATTGTGGTACCTTTTGGCACGGCATAATGAAATGGTTTCTGAAAACAATCTCATACCCCTTCCATGACCAGTGTTGGAAAACAAGCAAGTGGGTGATCCTTCTATTGAGCCTTAATATAGCTGTGCATCTTCAGCAAAAGGTGGCTAGAAAGTTTGTTTCTTGTAGTGGAAGAAAACATTGAATACTACTGCTATTTTGTTTTACTTAAAGCAAAGGATTAGATCAATTTGGCAGACATGCTAAGGATTTGTTGTGTGTTGTGGTAACAGCTTAAAAAGTTCAAGCTGTAAAATATCATTAAAATTGGGATTAATCAGGATTAAAACACATTGGGGGGTGGGGAATGCATTATTAAGTCTCCCTGTCACCTTCACAGATTTCAGAGCTGTCTGTGTATCACTTGAAAATAAATACTTCACAGATTCCTGTAAGTTTCAATACATATATATTATTATTGATCCAATATAGACATCCTCTTTACAAGAACAGCATTTCAATGAAGTTTATATTTACCAAAGCAGTAGTCCTTGTGTTATTTTGGGTTTGGTTTTAATTTGCTTATCCCCTGACCCTCTTGCTTATTTCCTCTGGCAATAGCTATTCCTAGCCTATAAATATGTTCTGAATACAGAGGAACTCTACTGTTAACTGTGATTTCAGAAGTGTAAATCTATGATAATAAATAGTCTAAAGTCAAAAAAGACTAGATGTTAAGCCTTTTTTTTTATGGCTTGTAGTAATAGCAGCTTGATTTAATATATACAAACTAGAGGAATATTTCTTTTGTAAATATTCTTTTTTGTTTTTCCTGTTTCCTAGTGACACAGTTGGAAGCAGGAAACTCTTTCTGAGTTTTGAGCTGCAGTAGTCCAAAGGATATCCTTGTGTCTCTCCACCTCTATAAATAAAGTGGGAGAACTTTTACCCTGCCTCTAAAATCAATATGTGTAACTTCTAGTTGATTACAGTAAGGGTCAGAGCTGTTTGTAACTTTTTTATTTGTTTGTGACTAATGAGAATTAAAGTATTATACACCCAACGTTAGTTTCTGAGGTTTCTGACAAATATTTGATCCCTTCCCTACCACACAAACACAGAGTTTGGGCATCTAATTATTTGCATCACTTATATAATTCTACCTGCAAGGGAAGTATCTCAGAAAAATCAGATTTTGGTTAAAAAGGGAAAATTTATTTTATAATTGAACAATTTTTGGGCCTCATTCATTCCTCTTCCACTTGGTAAATTTTCTAGAATACGTCACATCTTAATGTAACTCAATATTTGTATTGATAGGATGATCTGAAATAGCATTTGCCTACCTTGTTCAGGAAAGCACAATGAAGTGCTTTTACAATAATCTAATTTTTGTTTATTCTAAACGATCTGCTTAGTTCTTCCAGACAGTTTGCTACAAGCCTGCACCAAAGTTAGCAGAAATACATGGTTTTGTGGAGGAGCAGTATCAGCTCACGTATAACTGCCTGAATATCAGGTTGCCAATTCCTACAGGAAAATGTTAGAATGGTCAGACAGGAATCACAAGAATGAGAAGAGGGTGTAAAACTTCATATAAAAACTCAGGAAGTTCAATCCATTTACTTTATTGTCTGTATGCTAAAGATTTTTTTTTTCCAATCTATAATAGGGTCTTGAAAATAGATAACTCTCCTATTGATTAAATAAAAGTAGAATGAAGTTCAATGTCTGCAGTTAAAAGCTAAACAAATTCTCAGCGACAAGGTGCAGATTAAGTAGAAATTACAGTAATAAACCTTTACACTCTTTTTAGTAAAGGCCACAGACAGTTTTTCATTACAGGGAATTCATAAATCAAAGTTAGATTTTTTTTCTGATTTTTTAAAAAAATATATTTTATTTATATTTAGGATCTAATTCAGGAAACTCCTAGAGACTTTCTTATGCAGGAGATCAGGCTGTCAGAGCATCAGTGGAATCCCTGATCAGTAAAAAGTGTTCTGGCATTTTGGCAAGATTTAGTGGGTGAAAGCCTATCTATGTAAGTTCAGTGGAAATACTGTCATTAATTTAAATTACACCATAACTTTGAAATATTTTATTTGTCTGGGGATCTAAGTACAAATTCAGTATCCTGAATTTGGATTATGAGTTATTGTTTTTGAAATAATGCTATAGCCAGGAGATGAAAGCAGGGTTTTACTCCTCTGCAAATAGGGAAGCAGGAGGCTGCATTCAGCCGTGGTGCTGGCCACGGTTCATGAGCTGTACATGATCCAGAACATCCACTCAGTGAATTTGAGACAGGAAGTGTGAATGGCAGCATCAGCAGATGAAGGTGCCTGATTTTTGCAGTTTCTCTGGAAATTTAGACCTTGTCTGTTACCTCCACGTAGCAGTTCCCAAGCACAATGGTACTGAGGGTAACATAGGCTGGAAATTTCTGCAGTCAAATTTTCCACCATTCTTCCTGTGAGGAGTGATTATACCTTTCCAATCAGCACAGACAAGGCTGGGTCCATCAACACTTGGTAACTGCTGTCCCTGGAGGGAATAAGTCTCATCCTGGTACTTTGCCATTGTACCACCTGCTATATGGCCACCTGCTGAGGTGAGATGGAGGAACAATTCTCTGAATCGTGAATCACTAATTTAGGCCATGGACATTGGCTTTCCTACCTACAGGGAAGGTTGATTTCTGTTGCCAAGATCTAGCTAAAGACAGAGAAGGATATGAAATATCAGAAATTCCACTTGCAGCCTCTTTGAAGAGAGTTAGCAGAGAAAGCACAAAAGGAGCAAGGAAATAAATGAATATATTCTGAAGGAATTTGTGTTCACAGACAGAACATTATTTGTTCTAAACAAAAGAAAACTGTGCAAAGAAACATATAATTGTTTTACCTTTAACCTTTAATCATTTTACCTTTTTATTCCCTTCCTGTTTTCTACCTACTCCCCAGACACGTTGGAAGGAATGCAAAAAGCTTCCATCCACCCCTTCTCCGAATAGCCCCATTGCCTCAGACAGACACATACACTGTCGCTCTTAATTTTTACAGAAGGCTAAGAATATTTTTATACCCTCTTTTTCTGGGAAGAAAGGGGGTAACCTCTCCAAAGAAGATGCATATTAGTAGTCTCTTTCCATCAGAACTGTACTGATGCATTTTCTGACAGGCTGTCCCTAAATAGCCCCATCAGATGTTTGTTTTTCCTTCACTCAGTACTTTTATCAGGGAGATTTTACCTCACCATGCAGTTGCAAGGCAGTAGAAGTAAGACCTGGGAACCCTCATGGGGATGGAGGATGAGGATCACTAAGGATCACCTACATCCTTTGTCCTTCTTTTATCTCTCCCTTTTTTTGTGTGTGTGTGGTTTTTTTTTTCCTTGTTTGTTTTTGTTGTTGTTTTACCCCCTAAAAATAAGGGAGTAGTGCTTTCAAGTCCTTCATTTTCAGCTGCAGAGCATGTTATGTGATACTGTTCCTACGCTGCTTTGCACAAACTACACCTGCTGAAAGCCACCAACTCTAGGATCTCTTATGCCAGGCAGTGTACAAAGACATACCAAAGAATGTATTTCTATCCTGTTCACCAGCATACTGTCTAAAAGGTTTAGGCTCTGCAATGCTATTAGATTGGTGAACTTCATGCAGTAAAATCAGCAGTGCCAAGGAGTTATCCCAGTTCCCTGAGCATGGCTTTGTATCTCAAAATCAGACTTACAGAAAAGACTGATCTGAGTGATAAACCACAAAAGCCATCTCAACAGAAAGACTGAAAAAAGTTGTGTTTTAACTTTTGCCTGATATTTACAACCCATTTTGTCTATGTCTGGAATCAGACTCTTGGAAACAGCCCATAAAAAAACCCCAAAACAAAACAGAAAAAAAAGGGGGGGGGCAAAAGTGAAAAACAAAGCTACAAATGATGAATAGAAGGTGGAAAGGGGTATGGCACAGTTGTGACATTCTCATCATTTATTCTAGTTGTTAAAGCAAATCATTTTGGATGCCAAAAGGCTTTTTGTCTGCCTGAAGAAACAAAATTCCACCTTGCACTGAACAGTCTGGTTATTTGTTTATATGGGAAATGAAGACATCCTCTCATGTTGAGGCTGTGTTGCTGGGAAGAAAGCACTAGGTTTGGCTTGACTAAAGGCAGGAGAGCAATTCCATACTACTTTCTTCCCCCTCAGCTGAAGATAGAGCCTGGGAATGGGGAGGCTGATATTAAAGGGGGCTGGGAGATGGTAGTTTGCTTTCTTTCCAGACTGCTGAATATAAAACTATTCTGATAATATGCATACAACTTCCTTCTAGTCCTCTTTCCTCTGGCAGCAAAGTAGCTATATCCCAAGCAAAAACAATGTTTCATCCTGTCAGACTTGGGTGGAAAGGGGAGGGGAAGATAAAACATGAAAACAATTAAAATTGTTTATTTTTAATAGTGTCTGGCAGTAGTCAGAATTTTTAAAACTATAAATAAACAAAGGTCATCGTCAACGATGAGAAACACATGTCATACACATGTTTTTGAAAATGTAGATAAAGAAAGCAGATAACAAATACTATTATGTAGCTTTTTACAGGAGCTTCATCAAAACTACCATTACAATGTTCATTTGTATCAGAAAGCAGCTGTACCCCTTGGCACTGTGAAGAATGTAAAACTGAAGTGCCTGTGTCCTGTTCCTTGCATTACCACTGTCCTGCTGGATTTCATTTTGTCTCCTTTATTTTTGGTCTGGGGACAGGTCTTGCTGTGCCTGGAGAAAGCATGTGTATAGCAAGGTGGGTCCAGACCTTTGCACCAGCCTGTAGCTGCTTCTGTAATACATGCAGGATTTAAAATCTGCTCCTGTGTGGAAAGTGGGAAGCTATGTTCAGCGGCTAACTAATGCTAAAGCTCTGGCAAGGAGGACAAAACCTAAATTTCTGGTGTTTGAAAGAAGATGAGGACAACTTAAGGATCAAGACAGACCAGAAAGCGAATACAAACCATGGTGGATGGTGGGTAGCCCCTCTCTGTTACTGGGGATGGGTGCAGGAACACAGCTCCAATTATCTGAGCTATTTATGTGCACTTGCTTTTGGCAATCTTGCTTTAGAATACTGTTTGCAAAAGGTTTCATACTTTTCTATTAAGCCTCTTAAAGGGCCATTATGCATTCACAAAAATCCATATCCATCTGGTAAGGAATGTTTCCTGACTCAATTAACACTGTATGCATACCAATTGCTGCCATTTGGGACTGTGATTCAGTATTCCAAATGCACTTGAATATTAAGAGAGTAGGTTAGGAAATACAGTGGGAAAATGGTACATTTTACAATAAAAGAATAAAGAATAATAGCTTTTTAGTGATTGTCAGGAGCTAATAGTCTTCGTTTAAAAAACAGCCCTCACCAGCTTGTTTTGTAGTAGGTTTAATGTCTGATACTAGAAAATATCTGTATGACACAGAGCTTTACAAATGAGAAACAGAAATAATTTTAGTGATCTTTGCGTTATTTTCTTTTCCTGAATGTTATCCTTATTCAAGTAGTATATCTGAGTTTATAATCATAGTTGTTTAAGCTAATATGCTTTGTCACAGTATTTTAGAGAGCTTCAGAAAGCCTTTTTTTTTATTTTTTGTGAAATTATTTTCACAGCAGGCTTGGATATTAGCATTTATAAGTTTTAAGGCAACAGATATGTTCTCAGCATCTAGTCCTGATACCATGAGATTCAGATGTAGACAGGGCCCTTTAAAAGTTATTATATTTTGGGGAATCATCTGTGCTGTGCTTAACAGCAATGAAGATTTGCAAATACATATGCTTTTTATTTTTCATGCCTGTTGTGATACTACTTCTATTAAGTGTTTGTTGGTTGACATTTGCTGCTGTTGCTGTACATACCACTGTAGATACACAGTAGTTTGATTTCTAACATTGAAGGTTTTCCCTTCTAAAATCACCAAGATGAATAATATAAAAGGACATCATGTTTCTTAAAAAAATAGGATGGCAACTAAAATACTACAGAGAGTTTGAGTTACTTTTGATGTTTTTGCATGAGGAGACCAAGGTAACACACCAGATCCCCCAAAATGCATAGAAAGTATAAAAACAAACTCAAAAATTGCTGACAAATCTAAAAGATGCTGGAAATAGAAGGCGGCAATGGCCTGACAGAAGAGGTCAGTTTCTAAGCCACCTTTAAATTGAGGAAGACATGATGTCTCCAAAGGAACTTGAAAGAAATAATATGTAATAGTGACTGATACAATTTCAAGTGAGTTGAAACAGGAAATTAAATGAAAATGGGAATACATAGACAGAAAATAATAGATGCAACTTTCTGCTTGTAAGGCAACAGAGGCAAATTTGATTTGACAGGAGGAATTCAGAGAAAGATGGGGGTGTGTTAGAATTCAGTTGGACTAAGGGATATTATTGATATTAGCAAAACTGTTGCACAGCTGTTAGTGGTAATTGGATTTTTTTTGGCTTTTCACATTAGGACTTTTATTAATGGACTTTCTAATTTGGCCACAAAATATGAATCTACTTAAATCCTCTACAAAATTATTTCAAGCCACAGTATAGCTTATTTTTTAAAACTCTGTCCATGTATAGATAAAAGTTTTTCATTTAGTCTTTCTGATTTGTTTTCCCTATGTCTTCAACTGGCCACTTAAAAACAAGTAAGTTGTTAGAACCGCTAGCTATGCATGAAATCTTCTCCATAATACAACTGACAAGGACAAAATGTAAGAGGCAATGCAACGTTTATCTACCTTGAGCATCTATTGTATAATGAGATTCTTATTTTAATTGTGTTTCAGATTATAAATCATTACTTTCCCTTTTCTGCTACAAGTGAATAAACGAGCAAGCAATGAAATACAGGTTAGATGAATATGTCATTTTAATTCACTGAATGCTTGATAGCAAGTAACCCAGAAATTTACTGAATATTCTTGTCGTTAAGTTGACTAAGAAGGGAAATAATAGAGTAATAGCTACTTTTATTTTGCACCGCTCATATATTATCACAAGATGGTACAGTTAGACAAAAAAGACATTGATAAACTGGCTTTGACTCATTGGAGTGTCAGGAAGATTGCTGGGGGGCTAAAGCACCTGAGACATAAAGGAGAGAGCAGTGTTTTGTTCTGCCTGGAAATGAGGAGGCAAAGGGAGGATCTTAATGCTGTCTTAAATTATCTAGAGGGTAGTTGAAGAGTAGATGGCAGCTAGACCTTTTTCCAGAGGTACACAGCAGAAGCAAAAGAGGGAATAGATACAATCTGAAGTAAGGGAAATTATTTTAAGAGCTAAGATAAAAAAACACAAACCTCTTTGCAGCAAGGATGGCCAAACACTGGACTGGGGCCCAGATGCTGTGAAATCTCCATCTGTGTCGTGATTCAAAATGTCACTGGACAAGCCCTGAGCAACCACACATATTTTGAAGCTGGTACTGTTTTAAGTGGGGACTTGAACAAGGTGATGTTCAGAGCTCCCTTCTGACAGAAATCATTCTGGCATTCTCTGACCATGCTTCAAACCCAAGCTCCGTTAGCAACTACTATAAAGTGTATTTAAAGTCCATTAATGAAGTTGCACAAATAGCAAAAGCAATACCTATTTATAATCCTAGCCATAGAATATCCACTTATGATTTTATGTTCCTTCTGCAATAAAGAGAGTACCTAAGCTGCTACCCATAGAAGCACAAGGAGGATATTAAGAGATCTTCATGAATCAAGATGTGGAAAAGACTCATTTGACCTCCTTTATGTAGGGAGATGACAGGGAGAAAAAGCATTTTTGCATGACTGGAAAATAAATCTCATAATAGTTCTCTACCAAGTCCCCTCAGTTTTCAGGGTGTTATGTTTTTCTGTGTTTTCTTCTCTCCTTTTTTCTCTGATACAAGGCATGCTGATAAGTCAGTCAGCATTCACATGTGTCTTAGGAATGAACAACATTGAGAAACACTGGCATGTGTACATCAACATCCAAAAATATGTCTTTCCAGTGCATCTTAAAACCATGTGTGAGAGAAAGAGGGTAGCTAGCCCAAAATCGCTGCATTCTTGCAGGAATAGATGCCTGGGTCTGTGGGATAGAAGGCAGCTGTCATCCCCGCTGCCTTCTGGAGGACAGCATTTCAATTTTCAGTGCAGTTTTGCAGTATGAACCTTACCCCATGTGAGACCTCATAAGGTACAAGGGTTTTTGTTTTAAATAGCTTCTTCTCCTTTAGCTGACCATGCAGAAGTGTCGTTCTTCTGCTACTGCGCAAGTAAACAAAACAGTGCGAAGATATGAAGACTAGAACATTAAAAAATATGTGCCATTAATAGCATTTCTGAAGAATTTCAGTCTGTTCTCTGAGACAGCTGAGGGACTTGGTAACAGTTGGAGTTGCATTTGGTGATCATCAGAAATATATACTGACATACCATGTAGGTATGATTTTTGGGGGGAGGGGAAGGGGAGTTTATATTATTTGGCAATAACTCTGAAGTATTCCTTGGAAAATAACTTGTCTCAGAGCTGAGAAACTGCTAACACTCTAGTTTTTTTCCTCCAAATATTATTTGTTGATAGTTTTGAGATAATTATTCCACTCCCCACTGATAGCTTATTTGTGTATAAATTCAGAGCTATATTCTCAATTTCTAACAGAATTTTGTATTGGTCTCTGCTCTGCCACAGAACAAATAAAGTAACTTTTTTTTTTTTTTTAATTGTGATGTCTCTAACTTCAAGGACCTCCTTATTTCAATTAAAAGTTCAATGCAACTTTTTGGAAACCTGTTACCCTGCAAGGATAGAAATGCTCAAACCCATTCTAATTTCGGATACAATACTATATTTACAAATGTGAATATGACACAATGTAAGTGGTGGGGAAACAGTCAATGATAATTGAGGGTTGCTTGCATTATAATTTTGTAGCATAAAAACAATACAAAGGTGTTTCTGGTTGTGCTGATGCAGAATAGCAAAAATGCAAATCCTGTTTTGTCAGTTCTTTCTAACACAGCATTGTTCCCCCAGTACACAATTCCCTACTCTGATTACTCCAGTTCTGAATGACTCAGTTTCCGCATTTCCTTAAAAGATTACTCAGCCTGTTAAATAGATTCAGAGTCTGTTTCTGCACTCAGTTTTATCCAGTTAATTCTAGTGATTGGTAACAATTCTGAATAACTTTGCTTTTTTTTTTTTTTTTTTTTTAAATAGCATTAGTGATATGAGTTCTACATGGACCAGGACTATCCCACCTTTAATACTGTCATTTTAACTCACTGTGTATGAAGTTATCAAGACTAAATTATTAGGTCCTTTCTACATGGTTGTTATACTGAATATTTTTATTCATTCTGCTTTATTCCTCTATCGCATTTTAAATAATGTATACTATCTTTTCATGGAATTACAAGTGTCCCAGTGGAAACCTTCTCTGGATTGTTTTTCTCCCTGTTACTTTACCCATCCTTTTCCTAGGCCAAATCTCTTCTAGGCTTGGGGTTTTTTTTAATAATTTCATTGGAAAAGCTTACAGACATAACATGGTGCTATGCTGATGCAACAAGTAACATGAGATACAGTCATGATGGTATAACAGTGTTGGGATACCAAGGTGCTGGACAAAATGGGGTGAATAATTCATTGTTTCACTACTGGCAACAAAGAGTCAATGCTCAAGGAATTAGAGGGCTGATAGACTGCCAACTTCTGGATAAGGAGTAAAACAAAAGCCCTGAGCAAAACCTGTTTGTGGTTATTCAAGTTTCCATGGCTCTGTTCCAATACTAACATACAATTTTGAAATCCTGACAAAATTCAAATTGACTTATTTACATTCTGCCTTCCCATATTTCCTATTATTGTATAACACATTCTCATTACTTAATTGCTGTGTAATGTCCTGTGATGCTAAGCAGGTGCTGCTGCTGTTTTGTGATTGGGAACATGATCTAAAAGTAATGTAAACCTGTACTTTAATGAATCACCTGTATCTCTAACCCCTGATTCCTTTCTATATTGTTCATATTAATTCAGTCTAATACCATTTTAGGATTATCTTCCTGAATTTATTTACATTCCTTTTTAATGCTTGCAGACTCAGCCACAAGATAAAATTTCCCTCTTGAGTACTGTTGTAAGGTTATGGTGTATGCATACATGAACAGACCTACTAAACATCCTTAATGCTTTTGAGGTGCAGAAATAAAAATAAAAAGAAAATGGTCACATATAGTAATTTTCTTACTTCCCTGATCTAAGAAAATTTATTCTTCACTTCTATGATTTAATCAAATAACTAAAGCAAGAATTTAATTGTAAATAAACTATTAAAATTAGAAAATATTTTATGTTTCCAGTAAATCTCTGGTCTGGCATCTGTCTGCCAGGAAGTTATCTGAGTAGGACTTGGCATTCCAAAGTCTTTAACACTTTTTCAAGTTCTCCTGGTGGGCAAAAGTTGACCAGCACACATCACATTCTGGTTGCTGATCAAACCAAGAGAGAAAAGTATAAGGGAGATATCTTAAAGTGTGTTCCTTCTAATATACGTGTGCAATAACACTGGGCTAGATATCAAAAGATTTAAGAGAAATCGAAGGATCCAACTTCAACTATTAAACAAACAAACAAAAATCCTCACTCAGTTCTATTTAACAGCACACACATCTCAATTCTGCAAGTATCTTTGGCTTTAATATTCACTTTAAACTCAGAATTCTCTTTTTGCACATACCAGAAGTCAACTAAGGAGTTCATGCCCTATTGTAGGCTATCTGCTGCGTAAGTGTACACAGGCACTCAAGCTCTAGGCACACAGCTTGTCTAAAACTGGCAGTTTGGGAACCTGAACACAGTTCAATATTGGCTATTTTTCAATTTGCAGTGTCACAATTCTTTTTCTTGCGTTCTTACAAGGGAATGCTGCCTTCCCAAGACATGGGAAATTCAATTGTTTGTGTATTGTGAGTTGCATCTTCCAAAGCTTGCGAAAATAGTTATCTAACACCAACACTAAATGTACTGCTGTGCTGGGTGGTGACAACTGAAGCAGGACTGAGCTCTGTAGGTGCTCAGGTCCTTTTTTTTTTCAGTTGGACCTTTTTAGACTGTGAGATCTCATGACAGGAATCAACATCTGTACTTACACATCATAAAAATTTGACTTGCCCTCATATGTGAAGATGACAGTGCAGGAGGGGGAACATGACTGAGATTTTTATTCTTTTTTTTTTTTTGTAATAAAGCAAGGAAGAAAAAAATGATCAGATAAATTGGGAAGTGTTATTTTTTACCTCTAATGTTATGGATATTTCCTTTTCTATCTTTATTGTAGTGTTTGATAGATGGCTTCAATGTGATTGTAAACCTTCTTGCTCCCTAACAGTATTTTTAAAAAAAACTTTCAGGATCAGTGAGTTAGAAAAAAATGTTAACATTCTGCTAGCATGTGTTTAAGGCTGAGTTTGACTGAAAAATTCCATTCCTTCTCAGCACGATTAACACTGAATGAAATCTATGCTATGTCTTAATAAATACGTATTCTCCATGTGTATGGATGGGACAATTTTTCAAAGCTAAAACCCTGCAAATTAAAAGGCTACATAGGGTTTCTTATGATACAGAACAGCATGCAACCATTACAATGTTGAGTGGTCTCATGATTTTGCTGTCTGCCAGTAAGCCTTACACAACTTTGCTTTTAAAAATAAAAGTACCAAGTTTGTAATATTTATGATTCTTTAAGTCACTGTACAAAAAAAAAAGGATTGTTCTTGAAAGTTCCTATTAGCCTGGAATTTCACAAGGGCACTAACCTGTCTATCACTTACTACTAACTTCAGTGCCTAAAGGCTTCAATTAGGTATTAGAACACAGTGATAACAGGCATTGTAAATGCGCAAGACAAATCTTCCCAAGGGGACTATAACAAGATATTGTTTAAAAAAACGTAGTAATTTCTTAAAATAGCTTTACAGCCATGGCAGACTAAATTTGGCCTAGATCCTGCAGTGAAAAAATGCATTCTGAGTCTCCATTAAGTAAGAGAAGGCAAGGAACATGCTCTTTTTGTAAAAACCCATTAAAAATGGAAGTCCCTGTTACAAATTGGAGTCTTTTTGTTTCAGTAAAAAAACAGGGTATCTTGCAGTTGATGCTGAAAATGCACCCTAAGAGTTACTAACCATACCCTGAAATAGTATTGAGAATGCTCCAAAGACACAGAGTACCATAAACAACACACAAATACAAGTAGAAGAGAAAGAAATCGGCTTGTTGACCTGGATGTTTAAGCAGTCTTTGACTAGTGATCAAACCTTTGATTTAGGTCATGTCTATAGCATTATTTGAGGTGTCTGAAGTCAGCTAACTGCACAGAGCTTTCCCTGTGGCAAAGGCTGGTCTGCACAGAGCTGGCTAAGGGACTGTCCTGTCTCTTGGTCTACATTGGCCTTTTGACAAGGGCCTGACACTCTTTTCCCATCACCATCGGTGCAAACAGCACTTTGCACACGTTTCTCAAGAGCAGTAGCAAAAAGGACTGTTTGCAAAACCTGACTCCACACCATGTAATGTTTACCAGCTCCTGACTTCTCAACCTGTGCCTAGGCTGGTTGCACCCGCTTTGCGCCGCAGCTCGTCCTTGGTGCATCTGTCTGCCTTTCCCCCGTTACTGGACACCCAACGCGGGGTGAAAGCACCGCCGTTCAGCGCAGGTAGCAGCTGCCCAGGGAACTCCCTGGGGTCGTGGCCCCGGCCCCCGTGGTGGGGCCGCGCCCGGTGAGTGGCAGGAGGAGGGGGCCCGCTACCCGCCGCGGGGTCCGCCCAGCGCCGCCCGCTGTACGGGCTGCGGCAGGAAAAGAGCGGCGGCTTCTCGGAGGAGGAGGGAGGAAGGGTGGAGTGATGAGGAGGAGGGAGGGAGGATGGAG
>JANIJG010002673.1:0-12211 GCA_024611175.1 Megaceryle torquata
TCCCCTCCCCTCCCCTCCTTCCCACACCGGTCCCTTCCTACCGGCGGCTGCCAGGCTCCCTCGTGACTGCCTGAGGGGCGCGTGCTGCTGCAGCCCCGTGAGATGGGGACCACGCGCCGCGGCCAACGGGTGGGGGGCAACCGCTCCCCCTTCTTCCCCTCCCCGAGGCAGAGGGGCCGCCCCACTCCGGCAGCGCCTTCCTCGGCCGCGCCTTCCCGGCGGGCGGCCGGAGCAGGCGGAAGGCGAGTACCGCGCCGCGACGTGGCTTCGGAGCCGCTCTCTCGCCGGCGCGGTGCTCTCCAGGCCCCCGCCCGACCACTCCCGCCCCCTCCCTGCCTCGGGCCGAAAGTGGCGGCTAAGTGTCTGTAGCCGCCGTCCGTGGAGCGCTGTGAGGGGTCCCTGTGGATCTGGAGCGCGGGCAGCTCCGGGAGTGGGACAGCCGACAGGAGACGTGACCCCGGCTCGCAGGGTTTGCTAGTGGATGCGAGCACCGCGGTACACCGCTGATGTGCTGACCGCTCCTCTTTTGGGTTGTCTCTTTCCCACCCATACTGGCTGATCCTATAGAGACTCGCAAGTCCTCAGAAGCTACAGACTGGCCACCACAAGTTGTATGCCTATCTCTCTCCCTGTTGCTCCCACTGAACAGCAGGGAATGGAGAACATGCTTTAAGAAAGTGCTGTCCTTGAAGTCACTTAAGGAAGGTAGTGAAGCAGATCTTCATCGAACCTCAAGGTTCAAAGCAAAGTCGTGTTGGATGTCAGTGTGGTTCTCTGTGTGGCAGTTACATGCATCTCGTTTCATAAATCTCTGCCTTAAGTTATTTAAGAGATTCTTCCAAGGCTTTGTGGGAGACATTAAAGTCCTGACAACCCCACCATCCCCCTGAGGTCACACACCTGCTCCCCTTGCACTTCTGGGAGTCACTGTATTACAGTAAGATCCAACCTGGAAGACTTGTCACCCCTACATGGGCCCAAAGGGAGCTCTGGGGGACAAGCAAGGCTCCACTCTTAAGGGCTGGTCTGTTGATATGGGGTCATTGCCTGGTAAAATTACCTTTATTTCTTCTTACCCAGTTCCACCCTCAAACACCTCAGGACAACTGTTACACTGCTGCCAGCTCTTGCTGTGGGTCACCGACTTGTGCATGCATGGCTCACACCGCTGCTTTCCATGCCACTGAGTTTCTTCCTGTTTGGGCATTTGCCACTATCTCATCCCACCGTGAGACATAAATAAATGAGAATGCAAAACTAAGAAGGGGAGAAACACATTCCCTAACAGTCAAAAAGCACCTGTGTTTCAGAACCACGGTATCCATTCAAAGCAGAACATTTCTGGTTTTCAAAGGTTTTCTCTGTCATCTCCCCATGTTTTATCAATAGGCAGTTTTACTGCCATCCGTTCTGATTATATCCCACATCTCTATCCTCCTTCTGTCCATACTGATGCCAGACCTCTGCCAGTCCAGCTGCACCAGCAGCTACAGAGCCTCTGCAGAAGACTGTTCCCCAACCCATGCCAGGATGTGGCAGGGGTCTGGCAGAAATTCTGTTGCACAAGCAGGAAAAAATCCAGCAACCAAAAGAAATGGCATCAAAAGCTCACCTGCTCAGCAGCACAAGTCTCTCTGCTGACAGTCTTGTCAAGAAAAGTGATTCATGCCAGTTTTGGCACCGCCAGGGCAGAAGTTGCCTGGCATGCAGAGATTACAGTGAAAAACTGCAGACCTTCCCACCTGCCAGAGCCCTGATGGAGAGAAAGGATGGGTGAAAAGACAAAGGAAGAAATCCCAAAGAAGCATTTGTTCAGGAAATGTAAAATAAAATAAAGAGATCTCTTTCTTCAAAGCAAATGACTCTTTCAATAAACTCAGCATCGCAATTCTTGATTTTGGAGGGAGTTGTAGACACCCAATTTGTGAAAAATACAAGGTTTTGAATCAAATAACTGGCATCTATTGAAGTGAGGCACACTGGAGAGTATGAGCTGCTGGGAGATGCGCAGATGTTCTGGGTGAGAGGTTTTGATTTATCCAAAAAGTGAGAGCAGTTCCTGCAAAAGCACTGATTGTGCCTATGTCTAAAAAGACACACACACACACACGCCATCCCAAAGGCTAAATTTTAATTAGCAAGGTTTTCTATACAATTCAGAGCACTCTTAGCAGCCCAAGACTGTGAACACCCTGACAAACTCCCGCCGCTTAAGCTCTGCAATCAGCTAGACATGAGATGAAGAAGTAGCTTCCCTGCTGCTGAGGAATTCCTTCATCAGGCAGATCTGCTGAGGGAGGGTGAGCTGTGCATGCCATGCTTCCCCACAAAAAACATCATACACGTGTGAAGTGCTCAATTCTGGAGCCATAATCCCATTTAACTTTACAAAATCTGAAGGCCACTTACTCTTTAAACACCTTGCAAAGCCCATAGAACCTTTTCTTGCCCTTTTCACAGTCTAAAAGATCTTGAGACAGTCTTCAAAGGTCTCCCTGCAGCCCCAGGTATTTTCACTGATTTTAGCAATGTGCTTAGATAGATTTTTCCCTTTCTAGCAAAATTAGTCAGCCATGCATGTACAGAAAATCCTTCTGTAGCTGCACGCTTCACAAGCTTTCTGAAATAATCCACTGCACATGCTCAATCATAGTTTTCAAAGGTTTGTAACTCAGTCAAATCAAAACTAATTTCTTCTTGAACAAGCAAATACATGTCTAGTTCAAGGAAGGCTTCTTCCATGTCAGAGTTCATTGTTCAGCCTTCTGCTGATAAAGTTACAGAAATGCTCAAAAAAGGCTGTGAGAGCCTATTCAGCTCAAGAAACACCCCCCACCCTCCCCCCCGATAATCTGAACTGGCTGAACCAGTTTTGTTCAAATCTTTCCAAAATATTCACATTTGGACTAAATCCCAATCTGGCAGATTTCATCCTGAATCATTTATATTTCAGAGACCACAGAAAACATAGAGGTTTAGAATGGAAAATGTTACATCACTTTAACTCTAGGAAAAGCCGCTTGTTCTATTACAACACATTTGCATGCACATACCTCTTTGCCTCCAAAGTCCTAATGTGTTTAGTCAGCAAAGCGAAAGTGGAAAGAAAAAAAAAAAAAGAAAAGAAAACAAAACAAAAGCATTTCAATTAAAGCAAAGTATTCAAGAAAAATGTAAGATATTTTAAAATTATTCTTCCTGTGCATTTCAAAAGAAAATATTAGCATATTTTAAGAACAACATTGCTAGAATGATTCACAGAATATAAATGCTCCCGTATTAACCACAGCCCTTCAAACAAAAGAGAGATGAAGCATGCAAGAGTACAAATAGGAGTGAAATTTGCAGAAGGAATCATCAAAACTTTGCCTTTGATCTGTAATGCATTCACCTAGATTTGATGGTCCAAATGATGTTCTAGTTAGTTAGGGTGTAAACCAGAGGGAAATTCACTTAATTTATTTGAGAGTGGGTATAAAACCAGAAGCAACTGCAACAAGAGTCTAATTCAGAGCATTACTGTTCATCTTCTTGTAACTAAAGACCATGAAAGTTGCTCATCCTTTTCCGGAGTTAAATGACCTCATCAGAATGAACAAATCCTCAGACAGTGCAAATGGAAAGCACTCCTCACCTTTAGGAATAAGTGAGTCAGTCATTTACTCATGCAAGCAATCTTGTCCTTGCAAATACAGGAAGGAGGATTTTCAATCAGGTCTAAAATACAGAAAATAGGTTTTAAAAACTTTAAAGAGCCAAAAACCTGATCAAGATGCCTGAACCACTTTAATACATGAAAGCTAATATGTTGCCGATCCGGTTAAGATTACATGTTTTCAAACCTATGCAGTTATGTCAGAAAGTGTATCATTCCTCCTCTCTCATGAGAAAGGTTACTCCTTAGCCTAATGTTAAGACATTTTATAACATAGAAATGACACATTAACGTGAAATTTAAACTACATTTGCAGAGGATATGGGTGTACTAATGCCTTGAGAGCTTGAACTGAGTACTCAGGGTTTGTGTTTGTAGGGCAAGAATTGTTTTTGTAGCGAAAGATCCCGATCCTGGAAACATTTATGCAAATGTTTAACTTCATTCAGTGCATATTCCCACTGGAGTCAGTTGGACTACTCAGACGTTTAAAATTATATGCTCATGGCTGAGTACTTGCAGGATTAAAGGTTAAGTGCAGCTAGCAGGTCTGAAAATCTGTGTGGGTGTTTTGCAATTCCTCACTGCACAGTGGTAACAATGAGAAACAGACTACCTCCCCAGCTAAAGACTTGGGAGTCAACATGTCCTTTCCATCTGTTTAGATGCCAAGAACTATGTTTGTTTAATTTTTCAGCACAGTTTCTGATGCTACCCAGAGTAGGCAGACGTGCTGGCAATAGCATTCGAAAGTGGCTCACTTCCAGAAAATCTTGTTACCCTCCAAGAATGTTTTTTGAGCTGTTAAAACCCCAAGTAGCAAATATTGTATCATGCACATTTTACCTTGAAAACAGTGTGTCACCTTGCCTGACCAAAAGGTTTTCCATGCAAGGTCTGAATACATTCAGGCCTTTTAGAACTAAAGTTCTCTCACCCTATCTTTTGATATCAAGAAGGTATCTTCAGTTCTGAAGCATAAAGCAATGGCTATTTCCCCTGATAGCAGGTTTTTTATTTTGCTGTTTCCTCATTAGAGATCAATCAACACATTACATCACCTGATGCAGATATTATAAATGCTGCATTTCTTCACAGGGGCTTGCAGTACTAGCTTAAGCCCTTGTGCTTCCAAGGCAAATAATCCAAAAGTGGAAGCCCTTCCACTCTATTAAATTAAATCTAAGGTTCAACATTCCTTGGAGTTGTTCAGTTCTACAAAGAGAGGAAACAGATTCTTGTCCTATGGGTGGTGAAGACAAAGAAAGAACAACTCAGCCTTTGATAGGCCTCCTGCTAAAGATGGCAGAAGCCAGTACAAACTGCAGTCCCATTGCCAACTATTCTTCCTGAGCTGAGTCACTCAGCGTATTGGACTGAACTTCAGCAGCATAAAACAAACCTCTTGTGACATTCTGTAGGCTGATGATCAGATATCAAAATGTAATATGGCTCAGAAGCATCTTTCATAGGAGAGTGATGACAGATGAAAGAGATAATCGGCCATGGAGAGATACTTGCTGAAACAATGGCCTCACCTTTGATTGAGGTAATTTGATCCCCCTTCATTGCATTTATCTGAATTCTGAGGGTCATGCTGGAGTCTTCTTAGCTGCCAGAAGTGGTAGAGACTGATGATCTATGGTCTGCGACAGGGCAGGAAATTCCATCCTTTCCTCTCGAGCAAGACTGTGTTGCAGTGGTGTGCAGCTGTAGCACTGTAAGTCATTTGAGGCTAGGGGTAAATACTGCATGCTAATGCATAATACAAAAGTCTATTTTTGAGCAAAAAAGACAAATGTGAACACATCACATAATGGTGCTCTAATCTCAATTTATTTACTTTGTCTATTCAAATTCATAATCCAAATCAGTAAGTCCACACTCAAGTAATTGGAGGTTATTTATCTATGATACAGCTTTGCTACAGCAAAGCATAGAAAATGCAGTTAAATTGCCCTACAAGAAGATTCCTGGAGAGCAAGAAACAGATTTCCCTGAGTCAGTGTCCTACTAGAAGCAGGTTTTGCTTATATCTTTAAATAAAGTCTTTCCTAGCTAATTACACTATCATCAGCTCACCACAGGGAATGTGAAAGAATAAGAGATAAAGAAAGAGAAAAATGTAAAGAGGACCAAAGGAGGTGTGGTAGGAGGTGAGGTGAGAGTACAAGGAAGCAACACAGGACTTTCCCTTCCAAAATTGTTGCACCATATTCAGCCTGTCTCTCTGCAATGTCTGAATTGATAAAACTGATAAGTGATACAAATCTCCAGTGCCCCAGGATGCGAGACCCTGGCTTCTTGTACAGATGGCACAGAGAACCTGATGCTTAGTAAGTGGTCAACCTAGGTATTGCAAATGCTTCTCTTCAGTGACTGTATATGATTCAGAGGGGCAGAGAAAGAAAACATTTCCTTGCTATACAGTACCTTAGTGTCAGATGGATAGTGGAAAGCATCTCCTTACTTCCTCTCCACTTCCCTTATAACAGGAGTTAAAGAAAGTATTTTCAGTCTGAGACATGAGAACCGGGTCTCCAGTTTTCTCAAGAAGCAGCCTAATCACTGACAATGACAAGTTACTTCCAGAGGCATCTATCATAGAGGGGAGGCTGAATACAGCTCAGATATCCTTGATTAATTATTATTTTTTAAAATATTACTCTCCATGTTCAGACTGTTGGCTCCCACTCAGATGCACACAGTGGAGCCCATGCCTCAAAAGCAGTATGCTGCCCATAGCAACCTGGTCACACAGTTTCTCCTGGACACAATGCAGTCTGACCATTACTGGTGCTGTACATGCCCAAAGACTCCTCTGCACCTGGTGAAGGACATTGTTCCCCACACACCTGCCCTAGCACTGTGTCTGATTTTTGCATTACAACTAATAAACAAATAAACCCCAGTGATATCTTGTTCTCAGTGCTATGAACTGTACTTCCAGGTATTGCTCAAGAATATTTTGCACTGTGAAATTGTCACCTTAAAAGGTAAAGTAATTTGGCAGAAAATACACACCCTCCTTGCATTTCAGCTTGTCCTTGGGTATCAGAGGGGCTGGGGCAGCTAGGTTTAGATTGTGAGTGTTATCCAATTTGGCACTATTAATCTGGTCACGTTCAATGTATTTGAACTCTCATGATTCTGGCCTCACTAACAGCGTGATGCACCCCCCATCTAGTCATGCTTCATGGTCTCACATGGCCAGTAAAGAGTTGGTAGGGCCCAATGAGAGACTTTTGTGGCTGGCAATGTGAATAATGCACTTTACTGAAGCAACAGAATTACAGGTTCTTATGGATTGCTGGTGATAAATACACTGTCTGCAAAAGCATGTGCAAGTACTGAGATTATGAATAATACAGAACATGAAATCAGAAAACTTCTCTATACAGAAATTTATGTTTCTCTGAGTAAATATTCAGTATAATCCAGATCTCAACCAAAGGCAACCATGTGGGGAGAAGAGAGGCTAAGCCTGTCAAATGATCCTGGAAGTCAAAGGTGGTCTGCAATGGGATCTTCCCTGACTTGTTCATGATGATGTCTTCCCTAGCATTCCCCTTTTCTTAAACCATTTTCATACTATTTTATACCATTTTTATACATAGAGTGTCTCTAGTCATACATACCTTTATTATGGCGGGTGTAAAATTCTCTCACTTTGCTTTTAAAGGTGTAGAATAAGAAAATTTAGGGTGAAAGCTCAGTGAGGGGTGATCACATATTGGGTAGCCTTTGGGATGGAGGTGTGTTTTGGTATTATAATGAGATTATAATGAGCAAAGTTCACACAAAGCACAGCATTTTGTCAAAAAATGACAGACTATTGGCCCACAGTGGCAAATACACAGCTTATCAGCTCCACAGCACCACAAAGTTCCCTGTAGTTCTCTGCAGTGATTCACAGAGCTTGGCCATGGAGTCTTCATTCCACTCCGCCCTCCATGCTGGTTTGCAGGCAATGTTGTTCACGAAACCACTGTGGAATGGATTCTTTGTATACGAGCTGCAGCTGTACTGCCTTCCCTGGAAGATTCTTCAATACTGTACCTTTCCTTAACGTGTGAACAATGTTGTATCTTTAATATGTTTAATTTCTAAGTCACCTCCAGTAATTATTCCACAGCAATTAAAAGCAGTCTTTTCACACAGCACATGTTATCAATAAATACATGACTTTATCATGTTCATTTGCATATTAGTCAATTTGAAAATTTGGTGTTTGGATCCTACAATCAGTATAACAAATTGCACAGGTCTTCTGTATCACATTCAAGAGGATATTTCACATAAGCAGAAAAAGAGACACTCGCAGTTATTTCAGTTCACATACCCTCTAGATGTCACATATTGATTTCTCCCAAATTTAATCTTTCAGTACTTTGGAACAGACAGTAAATAGGCTCACTTACAACAGGGGATGGAAATTGACCCCATTTGTAGCCTTCACGACCCTTTTGGTTTCAAACCTTTTTCATCATCTGTTGAAATCATGAAAGACATTGTTTCTGAAAATAGGGCCAAAATGGGCAAACCTGGAGAAATTAGTTTTGCACTGTTCCTCTTCCAACAGAAATAGCCAGATCCACCCTCTGCGTAACATGACTGAACCACAGTGAACTTGGCCCTGGTACTTATCACACAAAGTAACTTGAAAGAGAAACTGGAATTGCCCTGTAGAGACCATGTTTTTTCCATCCCCTTTGTTCTTTCAAGAGTCTCAGGTAGAGAAGCAAGTGTTTTCTTCCAAGAAGTCAAATGGCAAATAAAAGAACCTTGCGTTCTGTTCGTGTAAGATGAAGGTCTGTGGGTTTGTGAACTGAGGTTAAGATCCTTTTTCTTTTCTCATTCTACCAAAGTATCGCTGTTTTCTCTAGCTTTCAAAACTATTTTGAACTAAGAGAGACGTGCACCTCATGGTCAAATAATGATTTTGCTTTTACTTCTAAATTAGATTCTTCCAGCATATGCAGGTGTAAATGAGGCCTTTGTTATTGAAATAACATTTTCTGCCTCAGGAATTCCCCAGCAAGGTCATTCCTTCCATAAGTCCAAGAGAGAGATACTTTGTCCATTTGACATCTCAAATGCACTGGTGTAAATTGGAGTTATCTCTGTAGAAGGACATGTTACTGCAATAGAGAAAAACTGATGTAAATTGAGAAAGAGAAACAGGTTTCCCATACAGCTCCTTCTCTCACTGGAAGTTGGTAATATACAGTGGAGAACAAAACCAGGCATTTGCAGAGTACTGCACTTCTAGGTTTACTTTGCACAGAACAGTCCTGAAAGCTATCACCACGGGAGAACTCATGCATGGAAATATTCATGGGGCCATGGTCAGCCCTAAAGGCCTGTGTGCTGGGACGATGAAGGTGACAAGGGAAGCAATGGTAAGGAGACATGGGAAGAGGAAGAAGAAGAGAGGGGAGAATCAAAAAAGGAGAGGACATGTCCTCTGCTTGATTACATACAGGCATATACTGGTTGTGTCATGAAGCCCAGCATGAGGATTATGCCTTCCCACTGTAGCCTCTCATGCATCACTTGTTAAAGAGGGAAAATCCCCACATTTTAGGAAATACTACCTGCTATTATGTTGGGAATAGAAAACTGTGTGAAGCTGAACAAGAAAAGCACTATTTCTGGTATCACATCTTTTTAAGCAGAACTTCTATTGGATACTTATTTTCCTTTTGTACTGAGTCATCCCCTCTAGATGGATGTCCCAGGACAATCTTACAGGAACAAACATCCTTGGCTGTACTGCACAGTATAAAACATTTACTAGTTATTCTTTGTGTGTCCTTGTTGCAGAAGAGGTCACTAAATACTTGCCTAGGGACACAGATGTACCCACAGAGGTGCAGTGTGACAGTGGCGAGACAAATGTGCATATACAATATTGACCTTTGCAGTCATAGACTGTGTGGAGCACGAGCAGAAATCCTAGCAAACCACCAGCAGAAATCCCACTAGAGCCCCTGCCAGACCTTGCAGTGCCTCATCTAAACCATTATTTGTCTGAGTCTTTTGCCCTTTAAGGATCCTGCTATGCTACCTGCCTTGGAGCACTTGAGACCCAGAGCTCTTGCTGGCAAGAGTGCAAGGTGGATGGCAGCTCCATGCTACAGACACCTTCACACCTGAAGGCAAAGATCCCATCAGGAAGAGGGCCGTGTCACTGCACATTAGCCAGGCACGCACCTACACACTGCAGAGAAACCCTGTGCTTAAAAAATATCTCCCTGTGCTCCCACACTTCCTCAAGCCACTGGTAAAGAGTTTCAGACAGAACATCCTCTGTGCTTGGGTGTCATGGTTTTCCTTGCTTTCTGATGGGACCCTATTAGAGACTGGATGCAATGAGATGCTTCATCTGCTGCAGGACCACTGTTAGCTTTTACCTTTCATAGAATCATAGGATGTTAGGCGTTGCAAGGTACCTTCCTCTTTCCTTCTATTTCATCAGCTTCACAGATTTTGTCTTTCTTCCTGACAGGCAGACTTCTTTTAAATTCGACAGAGGGCAGTGCATTTTCTTGTTGCAATTAATCACGTGTTTTCTGGCATAGGACTAAATAACAATAATTAACCCAGCAGCTGGAGTTTCCTTGGGTTAGATCATGATGCTCTGTGCTGGCTCTCCATAGCATTTGCTTGCTGTCTATGCTGCTTTCTTGGCTAGGTTATCTTCAGGCATACCATGTGCTTGAGTAACAATAATAAACAGGAAAAATGAGGTATTTCATAAGATTATTATTTTAGTTAGATTTTCTGTTATAAAAGCCAAAAAAACATCAGCAGGCCCAAAACACCCAGGAGAGCTGTTTTTTTCCTCTACTCACTATAACATTGAGCTGTTGTATAGCTATATCAAAGAATTTGATGGGACACCAAATTAGTTCAGGATTCCACTGGTACTTCAGCTGCTGAATTTGCTTAGCTGTGAGCTCATATCATTGCTCATGAAGAGAGTGAGAGAGGAAATATGGGAAGTTTACATTTGAACAGATTCAGGTCTTGAGCACTTGTCAGGGTCAGTCTTCACATGGCAGTGTTTTAGTTCTTGAAAAATTGTACTGTGCTGCTGTGCAGGAAAAAAAGGCTTGAAATAAAAGGCCTCCAAGAGCCAGAAGAGGTCCTGACACAACTCTTACACCCCACCCCCCAGCCAAGGAAGAAGGGTCCTGGTGGGAGCTTGAGGCAGTAGCCGATACATGTCTGAGAGGACTCAGTGTGCTTCTTACATCCTAAGAAATGCAAAACCAAAGGGCTTGCACCTACAGACAGACAGAGGTCTGCATTTGAGATTTACCAGGTGGAGAAGTTTCTCCTTCCAAGAAGAATAAAGTCTTCAGAGAGGAACATCTTCAATGTAGGAAACTCTGTCAGAGCTGTGCTTTTATTCTGCATGCCCCACAGCAAGTGACATTACCTAGAGCTGAGAAGACTTTGAATAAGTAAATCAGCTGAGCCAAGGCCTCTTTTCAATGTGGAACCAGTTGCCCCCTTCCCATGTAAATCTCCCTGCCAAGAATATCCTCTTCTTCCTTGAGAAAAGCCCAGAAGCATTCAGACTGGTCCTGCCACAAGCAAGCAGGCTCTCCATGTATCTGCTGGGAGAGCTGGCAGCCTCAGGCAGCTGGTAACAGCACACAGAACTCCCAGTCTCTGCCAGAGATCACTGCTCAGGCTGCTCAGTCCCCTGAAGCCATTCAGTGGCTGTCTGTGAAATGGCCTGGTCTCAGGCCACTCATAGTTGATCAGAGTCCACAACACAGGTTATGACCAACCTCGCAAGTTTGCGCTTGTAACAGGTACCTCCATTGTGGGTTGTTGCAGGGGCCACAAAGGAGTGAGTACACTCCTCTCAGTACTTTGGACTGCGATATACCCCAGTAAGGAAACCTTAGTAAAGCCAGCACTGATCCTGTACCTCCTACATAGAAAACAAAGAGAACACTCATTGGTACAGTGGTTGTTAATTTAGCATTAGTCAGAAACATTAAATTAGCTAAAACCAATCAAACAAAAAGAACATATACAGTTGGAATTCGCTGTGTTTTCAGCTCATTGTTCCAGTTAGTTCTTCAGGCATGAGAACAACCTTACATAGAAAAAACCAGCTTTGAGTGAAGACAGGATGAATGCCTCCTAGAAGCAAAAAAAAAGTTAATAGATGACACAGATGGGAAAATCATATGAACAGTGGCAAGGTTGACAGCAATTTGGGAGAACTGGCAACACCCCAAAGGCTATGGAAAGTATCCTCTTTGTCCAATGCTTCTTGACATTTCCTCAGAGAGTAAGTTCACAAATTGTACATTTCTGAGTTCAGACAAAACCTTGTCAAGAGTCAGACAAAACCAGGCTTGTCAAGAGCATAGATGCTACAATTGCCAACCCAGGGCTGTAAGAATTCTATAGGTGTTGCCATTTCTCCTCTTTTCCTCCTCCTTTCCTTTTCTCTCTTTTCTTTTTTCTTTTCTTTTCTTTTCTTTTCTTTTCTTTTCTTTTCTTTTCTTTTCTTTTCTTTTCTTTTCT